>ML105488.1:19352-75613 GCA_003697995.1 Taxidea taxus jeffersonii | reverse complement strand
GGAGCCCTGCAGGGCTATCCCGGGCCTGGAGCTGCTCGGCTTGGGAGAAGGGCCAGGATCACGTTTTGTGCTTTCACCAGCTTCTGCTCTTCACGAGCCGTACAGCTCCCCACGTGGGGATCTTGTACCTCAACCAAGAAAAGCAAAGCCGCTAATCTGACAAGATCAATCCTCAAATACCGCAGGAATGCAGCTGGCCTGCCTGCCTGCTCTCCCCAGGGACGGCACTTCTAAGCACCTCCAGGCCTCCTGCCTCCCCACGGAGCCTGCTATGGGGTCTGCAAGGGAGGAGGCCGCTGCTGAGGCCCCATCCTTCCAGGCACCACTCAGAGACCACCGGCCCCAGGGATCCCACTCCTGAAACTCTCACCAGCCCCTCCTGCCTGCGGGCTTCCTCTGGGCCTCCACAGCCCTCACGGCTTTCAGAGCACAGACTGCGGATCTGTGCCTGTTTCCGTGAGCTGCCTGCCTCCCTTCATCTTGAGGCCCGGAGGTCCAGATGAGGGAAGGGAGGGCCAGCCCCACTCACTTCCAAAGCCTGGGCTCTTAGCACTACGTTCCGTGCTTCTCAATCCACCTGTGACAAAGGACCAGTTTGTTTGGGTTTTGAAATTCAAGTCCCACAGTAATACTTTTACAAAGTGTAATAAAAATGGGGGCACCTGGGTAGCTCAGTCAGTTAAGCCTCTGACCCTTGATTTCAGCTCAGGTCTTGAGCTCAGGGGCATGACTTCAAGCCCCGCACTGGGCTCCACATAGATGTGGAGCCTACTTAAAAAAACAAAAACAAAAACAAAAATAAAAATAAGGGCTCCTGGGTGGCTCACTAAGTGAAGCGTCTGCCTTTGGCTCAGGTCATGATCTTGGAGTCCTGGGATTGAGCCCCGTGTGGGGCTCCCTGCTCAGAGGGGAGTCTGCCTTTCCCTCTCCCACTGTGCGCTCTAATAAATAAAAATCTTTAATAAATAAATAAAATGAATCGCCAGCAAGATTAAAACATATATAAAATATAAGCTCTATTTTTAAATTTTCAGATTTAACTGACATAAACTTACTTTATTTACTACTGACATTTCTAAAACTTTACTATCAATTTCTCAAAAATCTGGTTGCAGACCAGCCCACATCATTTTGATTCCATAGCACACAACAGGCTTCCACCTGACTGATATCCAAGGGTTCTGCCTGACATTCACCTTGAGGAGAAGTTGGAAAGGGGACAAGACATGGCTCCTCAGGTCCTGAACCCGGCAGGACAAAGACACTGACATCATCTGTGGCAGTTAGCAGACTGAGGCCTAGCCCCTCATCTGCAGCAGATGAATTCAGAACCAGGGAAAACCCAGCAGGTTTTCTGCAACAGTCACCACTGCAAAGAAGTATGGGTCCCCAATCATCTAGGGAAGGAGATTTTCCCACAGAAAACAATTTGTGGCCATGCCACAGACTCACCTATAAGGGTTAATGTACGGAACAAAGAGGAAGGAGATGGAATTCCCAGCTCTAGGGTACAGGGTGGGGACAGGAGGGCTGGGGGGGGGGGGCTGAATTCCTTGAAGGCTGACATAGGAGTGGTGTTAATTTTTTTTTTTTAAGAGTTGGTTTATTTATTTGACAGAGCGGGAGAGGGAGAGAAAACACAAGCCGGGAGCAGCAGGATCCCTGCTGAGCAGGGAGCCCGATGCGGGGCTTGATTCCAGGACCCTGAGATTATGACCTGAGCTGGAGGCAGACGCTTAACCCACTGAGTCACGCAGGGGCCCCTGAAGTGGCACTAATTTAAAAACAGATCAAGGATTGGTTCCCAAAAGTCAGAACAACTGACACTGGGGAATACATGAAGAGAAAAGTGACAGCAGAGAAACCAAGAGGACACAGATGGCAACTCTTCCGGCTTCAAACTGGAGTCCAGGTCAAGGACAGGCATTTAGTCTGCCTAGCCCGCACAGGGCTGCAGGCGCTTGGACACTAGGCAGAAGGTTGAGTTACTGAGCACTCTGCACTTCCCAGAAAGGCCCAGCACCCAGGGATTTCCCTGCAGCAGTACCCACTGAAAATATTTAAAACACTCTGCAGTCAAAAGGAAGCTGCATTCCCCTACAGGCTCACGGTTCAGGGCTATGACTCAGAACATAAGGTGGGGCTGGAGGGTTTGCATCCTAGCTCTGTGCGACTGTGACCTGGGCCAAGTTATAGCTTTTTCACCTGTAAAATGGGTATTAATAACACTTATTCCAAAGGGTTACTGCAAAGACTATGTTAAATAATGAATATATAATGTTTAGCACAGAGCTGGCACACAGCAAGCGCCCTCTAAAACTGCGTGACCTTTTATACTCACAGACTGTGTGTGTCTGCAGATGGAAAGTAAGGTCTCTGAAGGACGGATTTCATGTATCTTACACAATGCTGAAGCTCTAGCACCTAGAAAAGCATCTGGCACATAGGAGGTGCTCATTAAAGATTTCTTGAACAAATGAAATGGGAGCTATTGCCATTAGGTTTAGAGGATAATAGAGCCAATGTGGCAACTTTTTTTTTTTTAAGATTTATTTATTTTAGAGAGACAGAGAGCAGTTGGGACAGGGGTAGAGGGAGAGAATCTTCAAGCAGACCCCCTGCTGAGCACAAAGTCCAACTCTGGGCTCGATCCCACAACCCATGAGGCCATGACCTGAGCTGAAACCAAAAGTCAGATGCCCAATCCACTGAGCCACCCAGATGCCCAATGTGGCAATTCTTTAAGGGATACAAGAGACTTCAGTATGATAAAACGGGGATATGAAGAAGTCAGTAAAGAGAATGAAGATCCGGGTTCCCAGGTTTTGGTCCAAGATCTAGGAGAGGTTGAAGAACCAGGGCACAGGAAAAGGCACTGACCTCAGAGAAGAGATATTATAGAGGGCAGAAGTGTCAGGACACGATGACTAACTGGACATCCGGTTGAGAGAAGGAGAAAGAAGAACTCTTAGATTTCCAGCTCAGGTGATACTCTCAGGTGGATACTGGTGTCATTCATGGAAAGAGGCAATATGGACTGATTAGCTTTAACAGGAATTCAGGGAGTTGGGCATACTGAGTTTGAGATGCTTGAGAGTCATCCAAGTGGAGCTGTCCAGCAGGGAGTTGGCTATCTGGGTCCAGAGATCAGGAGCTGAGAGTCATTGGCACATGGGTTTTAGCTGACAAGGTCAAGTAAGAAGTGAAGAAGACCACAACTGAGACCTGTCAGACATCAACACTTAAAGGTGGACACAGGAAAAGAAGGTTGCTTGCAAGAGAGACTGAGAAGAACAATCAGAGAAGTAGGAGAACTGGAAGGGAGTTTGGACAAAGATTACTGAGAGGAGAGAATTTCAAAATGGAGGAAGAGATCAATAATGCCAACTGCTTCAGAGAGGTCAGAAAAAGAGAAGGTCTACCCTTGGATTTGTCACTTAGTCATTTCAAGTGATATGAGCAAGAGCATTTTGGGGAGGAAAACGGGGGGGTAGAGAACACAACTGCAATGAGTCTCTGTACACCCTTGGTTGAAGGGTATTCAACTTGCTCCCAGTCTGGAAGGACAATAATTTTGTAGAAGCAGATGGTGCTCTATTCTCCTATGTAACTTATGGTATGCGACAAAGCTTGGCAGGGATGCCTTTCAACCCCACCCACCATCCCTCCCTGGTATTGTAGTAGTAAGAATCCCAGGATCCTTTTTGGAAGAGCAGAGTGAGAGGAGCTATGGAATGTGGGGATACCAGGTACCCAGGTACCCTGGCCAGGAGCCAACAAACTTTCAAAACCCCTGAAGGCAGTGCATTAGGCTTCTTGTACCTTCTCACACAAGGGCCCCAAAACATGCAGCTGGGACTCTGTCAATATTCCAGACTTCCTGCTTCAGAGAGCTCAGCAAGTTTTCAAAGACCATCCCTACACTTTTGGGAATTCAGCCAGCTTGGACCATGGCAATAATTCCTTAATGGTATGAAAATCACAGATACACACAGTCACAGATAGACACCACGCACCTTGGCCTTTCTAAAGCAAAGTGGATCTCAAGAGAAGTGACATTTTCCTCTGTAGAGCTGGGCAAGAGGGTGATTTCTACACTAGTACCACATCAGCCAGCACCAGACATCTGGTAGACCTCTGTACTTTGGCCACTAGCCAGCCTGTCCATGAGACAGCAGCTAGGAGAGGAAGCAGCATGTGGCAGGTAAGCTGGCGGACTCTGTGGTCAGAGTGCTTGGGTTTGAAACTTGGCTTCATCACTTCCTAACTTTATGACCTTAAGCAAACGGATCCATTCTCTCCACCCCCATCTTCCCATACTTAAAACTGGATTAATGACAACCCCTATCTCATAAGATTACTGGGAGGATTAAAACAGGAAAGATGGGAAAAGTTGTCATCAGATGATCTGATCCATCAAGAGGCATCAGCTATCACTGCCGCTGGGGCATGGCCATGGCCTGGACTTGGCTTCTTCTTTCTGCTTTCTGCTGAGACTATTTGCCCCAGGCTTAGCCTATAGATGCTATGCTCGCACCCCACACTGAGTGGCTCCATTGGCCACCATCTAAAAGACATGATATTAAATCTTTCACCAAGGGGTGCTTGGGTGGCTCAGTTAGTTAAGGGTCTGACTCTTGATTTTGGCTCAAGTTGTGACCTCAGGATCATGAGATTAAGCCCAGAGTCGAGCTCCGTGCAGGGTGTGGAGCCTGCTTAAAATTCTTCTCTCCCTCTGCCCCACCAAAAGTAAATGTAAAAATTAAAAAAAAAACAACAACAAAAAAAACACCTTTCACCAAAGCAGAAAAGGTGACTCAAACATACGTAGCAAAGGATTGCCAGGAAAATAGGGTGTGCCAAGTTTCATCAGTTACACTTTTGGCTTTAAAAATGTACATTCCTCTACCCTGCTCCTAAAACCTACATTTTATTTTATTTATTTTTTTAAAGATTTTATTTATTTATTTGACAGAGAGAGAGATCACAAGTAGTCAGAGAGGCAGGCAGAGAGAGAGGGGGAAACAAGTTCCCAGCCGAGCAGAGAGCCCGACGTGGCCCTCGATCCCAGGACCCTGGGATCATGACCCGAGCCGAAGGCAGAGGCTTTAACCCACTGAGCCTCCCAGGTACCCCTAAAACCTACATTTTAAATGTTTATCATGATCCATTCTGGGATCTTTATTCCTTCCGGATAAAAACTTATCTGATCATAATAAAAGTCATTGAGAAAGTAGGAATTCATTTAGTAAGCGTCTAACATGAAAATTTTCTGGAATGATCAACATTTATACCCCTAAGACACATCATCTCATTTCATTCTCTTGACTTAATGAGATAAGTGATACTCAGACTTTTCCAAGATTCCACAGTATGTTAAGTGAGAAAGCTGTGAGAACTTTCTGTCTCATCTCATCTCTTTCCAATCTTTCATGTATTAGTATATGTCAAAATAATTCTTCTACATCAAAATAATTATTCTCTTCACTCTTTCCATTAGAAGAGTATTTTACCACATCCCTCATGCCCTTGGTCCCTCCATTTCCTGAGGGCCCCCCCACTTCCCTGTCTCTCTCATTAGAAGAAGATGTCTCCAGGCAGGCAAGTCTCAGGGAAAGAAAGGAAGACTTCCCAGCAGACAGCAGCACAAAGGGTTATGAGGGAACAGGCTGGCTTTCCTGAGAAGCAGGACTCCGTAGGCAGAACAGGCTGGCACATCAGCGTCCCTTCCATTTCCACCGCCTGCTCCCCCATATGTACCCGAGTGTGGGAGTCAGTGACTGGACGGGCTCTGGGAGGAGCAAGGCTTAGGAACAGACTAAGAATGTAGGTTTCACACAGTACTTGGTTTAAAAACAAACAAACATAAAGATTTAATGGTTTATACTGTGTCAAAACTACCACATCAAAACTGCATTAAGACCTTCTGTGTCAGCTGTTGATGCCATAGCAGCGCCCGGGTGGCTCACTCCGTTAGCGTCTGCCTTCAGCTTAGGTCACAACCCTGGGGTCCTGGGATCAGGCCCCACGCTGGGTTCCCTGCTCAGTGAGGAGCCCGCTTCTCCCAATCCCTCTGCCCCCTGCTCGTGCTCTTTCTCTTATTCTCTAGCTCAAATAAATTTTTTTAAAAAGCTGATGCTATAAAAATCAAAATCCTGATTTTTACTTAGTACATTTGGTCAAAGTTATCAAGAAATGCCACTACCCATGAGGAAAAAAAGGACACAACCCAAGTTACAACACCAGGGATCACTCCTAACACCGAAACAACACGAAACAACACCCACAACAAAAACCCTGACAGATTAATTCAAATATAAATAATAAAGACATTAAAGGACTAGAAGAAAGCACAGAGGAAGACACCTTCACAGACCACAATGTATGGATGTAAATCCAAAAACTACTTACTGAGGGCAATTTGCCAGTAACTTTCAAAGTCGCAAATGCCTGTAATTGTGATCCAGAAATATTTTTCTTTATTCTAGGTGATCTCACATGTGTAGGAAATGATGTACAGAAAAGGTTATTCAATGAAGTAATAATATTTGTAATAAAGATTAGAAAATGCCTAAAAGCCCATCAATAGGGAATTACCTAATTAAACTATTGTACATCTATACAATGAAATGCCATGTAAAACAGAATAAGGTACTTCTGTTTCTAGCCATGATGGAATAACAGGGATGTGATTTAACCTCTTACCTTAAACAACTAGGAAACAAGTCAAATTATGTGAAAAAAAAAAAAGGGGGGGGGTTTAAGACCAGTATAGGAAGGAGGAACCCAAATAGAGCCCAGTGGTCTTTCAGAGTTCAGAAAACAAGTCACAATTTAGAAGACCAAAGGGCTAGAACTTGTGGAGAAGACCAATATAGAGGACAGAGTTGCACAGAAAGCTCTAGAGATCTGCGAAGGGGTCCGCTCAGATCTTTAGCCCAGCACTTCTCTGTGTGTATTTATGAGAGGAAAATCTGAGGCTGAGAAAAGACCACCAGGAAGCAGTAGACCAAACAGTTCCTGATGCCCATATAGGGCTGGAAATTGTTAGTATTTACACAAACCTGAGTGGAAATAAATCAGAGTGGAAATACTTCATAAAGCACAGGGCACGGGGTCGAGTCCTCAGAATGGTACAACATTAGAAATGGGGATAAATTAGCCCCAGACAAAAGACTGCCCACGACCTGCACTAACAGCGTTAAAAGCAAGCCTCAAAGGGCTGCAACCGATTCCAAGTAACTCAGCCACATGCCCAAGCAAAATCAAGCACTCTTTAAAAGAATACAACAAAAATCTAGCCCAGAAAAATGTAAACTTTGCAATGTCTGGAATCTGATAAAAAATTACCAGGCAGGTAATTTGATGTGGGGCAAGGAATACAAAGAGCCAAAAAGGGCCATAACCGGGAGGAAAATCCCAGTTATGGGCCATAACCAGGAGGGAAATCATCAATAGAAACCATTCCGGAAATGACAGTGATGATGGAATTAGCAGACAACGATATGAAAACAGCTATTGTAAATATATTCCACATGTTTGAGAAGGTAGAAGAACACATGAGCATAACAAGGAATGAAATGGAAGATATAAAAAGACGTAAATGGTACTCGAGAGATTAAAAACTCAGTACTTAGAATGAAAATACACCAGATGGGATAGACAGCTGACTGGACACTATGAAAGAAAACTCAGTGGACGTGAAGACTTAGCAATGTCGACTACCCACAGTGAGGCACAGAGAGAAATAAGACTGGGGGGCGGTGAGGGAAGGGCATCAGTGGCCTGGGGGATTCCCTAGACTCCTGGGAAGAGAGCTGGGGTAGGAAAAAATATTTGAAAAAAAAGGACAAGAAAAAGTCCAAATCTGATCTTTAAAAAACCAGTAACTATGAACCCATAGGTCCAAGGAGCTGTGAAAAAATCCCAAACTAAAGAAAACCATAATAGGGCACATCATAATCAAACTGCTGAAAATCTATGACAAAGAGAAAAAAATATAAAGATAAGGAAGATAAAGACATTACATATGAGGTAAAACTAGATAAGAATGATAGAGACTTTCATTAGAAACTACGCAAGCGAAAAGAAAATGAAGTTATAACTTCAAGGTAATTGAATTATATTGTCAGTCCCCTGCCCGCCTCACCAAAAAACAAAACTTTCAAACCTTAATGTAAGGGATGCCTGGGTGGCTCAGTGGGTTAAACGTCTGCTTTTGGTGCAGGTCATGATCCCAGGGTCCTGGGATTGAGCCCTGTGTTGGGCTCTCTGCTCAGCGGAGAACCTGCTTCTCCTTCTGCCTGCCTGCTCCCTCTTGTGCTCTCTCCCTCTCTCTCTGACAAATAAATAAATAAAATATTTGAAAAGAGAAAAATCTTAATGTAAAATAAAGACTTTATCACCAAAGCCAAAGCTGAAAGACTGCACTGCCATTAAATCTGACTCATAGGAATCATTATAAGAAGTTCTTCAGGCAGATAAAAAGGGAAATCATATAGAAATATGTATAACGGAAGAAAGACCCACAGTAAAAATAAGTTTGTGGATAACTATAATAGGACTTCCCTCTCATTAATTTTGTTTTTTTTTTTAATTGGGGGCACCTGGCTGGCTCAGTGGGTAGAACATGCAATGGAGCCTTGGTCTCAGGGTTGTGAGTTCAAGCCCTACCTTGGGTGTAGAGATTGCTTAAAAATTGTGGTAACATACATATAACATAAAGTTTACCATCTTAAACTTCTTTTTTTAAGATTTTATTTATTTATTTGACAGAGAGAGAGAAATCACAAGCATACAGAGGGCAGGCTCCCCACTGGGCAGAGAACCTGATGCAGGGCTTGATCCCAGAACCCTGGGATCATGACCTGGGCCGAAGGCAGAGGCTTAACCCACTGAGCCACCCAGGCGCCCCTTAAACTTTTTTTTACAGATTTATTTATTTGAGAGAGAGACCACGTAAGCACAGGGAGAGACAGAGGGAGAGGCAGAGACAGAATCCTCAAGCAGCCTCCCCTCTGAGCATGGAGCCTGATGCAGGGCTTGAACCCAGGACCCTGAGATCATAACCCAAGCCAAAATCAAGAGCCAGGCACTTAACCCTCTAAGTCACCCAGGTGCCCCCATCTTAAACATTTTTTTAAAGTAAGCTCTATGTCCAACATGGGGCTCAAACTCATGACCCCAAGATCAAAAGTTGCATGCAAGATGCCCCACATCTTAAACATTTTAAAGTATACAATTCAGTAGTATTAAAGTACATACACACACATTATGCAACCAGTCTCCAGAACTCTTTTCATCTTCCAAAATGGAAACTCTACATCCACTAAGCAACTTCCCATTTCCCCTCCCCCCAACCTCTGGTAACCATGATTCTGTTTTCTGTCTCTACAAATTTGACTACTCCATATAATTCATGTAAGTGGAACCAAACGTATTTTTCTTTCTATGACTGGCTTATTTCAACTAACATAATGTCCTTAAGGCTCACACATTTTGTAGCATCTTAAAATTTCCTTCCTTTTTAAGGTTGAATAATGTTCCATTGTATGACTATATCATATTTTGTTTATCCTTCCCTCTCTCTAGATAGACACTTGGATTGCTTTGGCTCTTGTAAAATAATGCTGCTCTGAACATGGGTACAAATACCAGCTTGAGACCCTGCTTTCATTTCTTTTGAGTGTATACCCAGAAATGGAATTTCTGGGTCACATAGTCACTCCATTTTCAATTTTTTAAAGGAATTATCACACTGTTTCCATAGCGGCTGCACTATTTTACATTCTGGCCAACAGTGTACAAGGGTTCCAATTTCCCTACATCTCTGTCAACACTTGTTTTTTTCCATCTCGCTCTCCTTGTTTTTTGATAGCAACCATCCTAATGGGGATAAGATGATAGTTCATTGTGGTTTTGATTTGCATACCCTAATGATTAGTTAGGCTGAACAGTTTTCCAGGTGTTTCTTGGGCCCTCTATATACCTTCTTTGGAGAAAAAGCTATTCAAGTTCTTTGATCAGTTGTTTTGTTGTTGAATCATAGTTCTTTATACATTCTAAATATAACTCCACATCAGATGTATGATTTGTAACTATCTTCTCCCACTCTGCAGGTTGCCCTTCCCAGTTCATTTCTAAATCACTTTATATAGCTGACCGTTTAAAACAAATATAAATAAGAACAATGACATGCGGATTTGTAATATGTAGATATAAGATGTATGACAAAAATAGCACAAAGGGAGGCATCTGGGTGTTTCAGTCACTGGGAGTCTGACTTTGGCTCAGGTCACAATCCCAGGGTCCTGGGATCCAGCCCCGCATCAGGCTGTCTGCTTGGTGAAAAGCCTGCTTCTCCCTCTCCCACTCCCCCTGCTTGTATTCCCTCTCCTGCTGTGCCTCTCTCTGTCAAATAAATAAATAAAAATCTTTAAAAAAAATAGCACAAACGATGGGATGGGTAATGGAACTATACTGTTGTAAGGTTCTTAAACTCTAAGTGAAGTCCCATAATATTATATGCAATTAGGTTATAAATTAAAGACATATATTGTAAACTCTAGAACAATCATGAAAAAAATAAAAGGCATAGCTATTAAGCCAATAGTGTAGGGAAAATGAAGCCATAAAACACATTCAACTAGTCCAAAAGGAGATAGAAAAAGAAAGAAAGAAAAAAAAAAAAAACAGAAAATGAATACCAAGATAAATTTAAACCCAACCACATTGATGATTACATTAAATGTAAACAGTATAAGCAATAAAAGGCAGTCATTGCCAGATTGGATAAAAAAGCAAAATTCAACTATGTGCTGTCTACAAGAAACCCACTTTAAATTATAAAGACACAGAGAGTTAAACATAAAAAAGACCATCCCGGAGTAAACCAGCCCTGAGACCCAACTTCTCTGAGGCTCAAGGGTAAACACAAACATATGCTTCCCCCCCAACAATACACACAAAAATAAAAGTATGGGAAAACATAAGGCACAATGATGCTAACTCTAAAAAGGCTGGAGTGGCTACATAATTCAAACAAGGAAGATTTCAAAACAAGGATTATTACATCAGGGAAAAAGGGGCACTTCAAAATATTGAAGGAATCTATTCACAACAAGGGTGTATAACAATCCTAAATGTTCATATGCTAAATGGCACAGCTTCAAAATATGTGAAGCAAAAACTAGTAAGTGGAGACCTCGACATCCCTGTCAATAACTGATGGAAAATCAGTAAGGATATAAGAGACTTGAAACACACTACCAACCAACCTAGTCTAACTGCCATTTATAGAGCACCCAATAACAGCAGAAAAATTTCAAATTTACACAGAATATTCACCAAAATGGACCACACTTTATCCCACAACTCAGGTCTCAATTAACTTAAAAGTACTAAAATTATACAAAAAATATTCTCTGTTCACAACAAAAATAAGCCAGATATCTGCAACAAAAAGTTATTTTCAACATCCTCAAATATTTGGAAATTAAGCAAAATGTCAAAAGAACCCACGGGTCAAAGTAGAAATCACAAGTGAAGTTAGAAAATATCTTTAACTCAATGAAAATAAGAATACAATATCAAAATTTGTGCAATATAGCTGATAGTTTTTTAAAAAAGACTTTATTTATTCATTTGAGAGGAAACCGAGAGAGAAAGAGCATAAGCTGGGGGGACAGGCAGAGGGAGAGGGACAAGCAGGCTGAGCAGGGAGCCTGATGTGGGGCTCCATCCCAGGACCCAGAGATCATGACCTGAGCCAAAAGCAGATATTTAACTGACTGAGCCACCCAGGCATCTCAGCTGATACAGCATATAGAGAAAAATTTGTAGCACGATATCAAGGAATCAAATCAGTGTTCTAATCTTCTATCTCAAGAAAGAAGGAACAAATTAAACCCCAAATAATTGTAAGGTATGAAATAATAAAGGTAAGAGCAGAAAACAATGATTACAGTGAGAAAAATACCAAAAGAGAAAAATCAATGAGCCCAAAAGCTAGTTCTGTGAGAAGAGCAATAAAAATGATAAACCTCTATGGGGCACCTGGGTGGCTCAGTGGGTTAAGCCTCTGCCTTCAGCTCAGGTCATGATCCCTGGGTCCTGGGATCAAGCCCCGCATTGGGCTCTCTGCTTGGTGGGGAGCCTGCTTCCCCCCTCTTTCTGCCTGCTGCTCTGCCTACTTGTGATCTATCTCTCTGTCAAATACATAAATAAAATCTTTAAATAAAAAGATAAATCTCTAACCACAAAGCCTAGGAAAAAAAGAGAAAATACAAAAATTACGTATTTCATGTCAGTATATTTAACAACTGAGATGAAATCGACAAATTCCCTGTCAGGCATTAACTACCAAAGAAGAAATAGGAAACCTGAATAGGAATATGAACTCTCTAGATCTATTAAAGAAAAGAAATTCTTTTTTCTTTTTAGAAATATAATTATTAATTAATTAATTAATTATTTATTTATTTTAAAGATATTACTACTTCTTTTTTTTTTTAAGATTTTATTTATTTATTTGACAGAGATCACAAGTAGGCAGAGAGGCAGACAGAGGGAGAGGGAAGCAGGCTCCCTGCTGAGCGGGAGCCCAATTTGGGGCTCAATCCCAGGACTCTGGGATAATGACCTGAGTGGAAGGCAGAGGCTTTATCCCACTGAGCCACCCAGGTGCCCTATAATTCTTAATTTAAAAAACCTCCCCACAAAGGGATTTTCTTTTGTAAGATGTATTTATTTATTTGAGAGAGAGAGCATGCATGAGAGGAGGGGCAAAGGGTGAAGGAGAAAATCTCAAGCAGACTCCCCAACGAGTGCAGAGCCCCTCATGGGGCTCGCTCTCACAACCCATGATATCGTGACCCAAGTGGAAACCAACAGTCAGACGCTCAACCAACTGAGCCACCCATGTGCCCCAAAGGGATTTTCTTTTCTTTTCTTTTTTTTTTAAGATTTTATTTATTTATTTGTCGGAGAGAGTGAGCACAGGCAGACAGAGTGGCAGGCAGAGGCAGAGAAAGAAGCAGGCTCCCTGCTGAACAAGGAGCCCAATGTGGGACTTGATCCCAGGACGCTGGGATCATGACCTGAGCCGTAGGCAGCTGCTTAACCAACTGAGCCACCTAGGCATCCCCCAAAGGGATTTTCTTAATACAAAACCTAGGTATCCCTAGATATCTTTGCTGATAAATCCTATCAATCATTTAAAGAAAATTATTATCAGTTCTACATAAAACTTTCAGGAAACTGCAGATGAAGGAATATTTTCTCACTTGTCCTATGATGTCAGCATTACCCTAGTGCCAAAACTAAAGACATTACAAGAAAACTACGGAGCAATATTTCACATAACTGTTCATATAAACAAAAATCCTTAATAAAATATTAGTAAATTGAACCCAGCCATATATAAAAAGAACAACACATTAGAGTCAAATGAAGTTCATTCTAGTAATACAAGGCTGGTTTAACACTCGAAAATCAATCAATGAAGAACAAATCATTGTGATTCACCATATTAACAGACTAAAGGAAAAAAAGCGCCATATGGTCATGTCAAAAGATCCAGAAAAAGACGCATCTGACAAAATTCAACACTATTCATTATAAACATTCTCAACAAACCAGAAATAGAAGAGAACTCCCTCTATCTGAAAGGTTAACTATGAAAGACCTGCAGCTAACACCATAATGGTGAAAGACTAAAGGTTTTCCCCCTGAGACCGGAAACAAGGCAAGTATATTCACTTTCACCTCATCTATTCAACACTGTACTGAAGATTCTAGTCAGTGCAATGAGCCAGAAAAAGGAAAAAGAGGCATCCAGGTTGAAAAGGAAGAAATAAAACTGTCTTTATGAACAGAAGACCTGACTGTCTATGTTATTAGTGTGATATTCGTGCAGGGACAGACATAAACATCAGTGGAATAGAACAAGGATTCCAGACAGAGACCCATATATATATGTCTAGTTGATTTTCAACTAGACATATATATGTCTAATATGCCAGCATAATTCAATGAAGACAGACTAGTCTTCAACAAGTGGTTCTGGAACAATTGAACATACATATGCAAAACTATATATAAAAATTCACTTGACACAGGTCACATACTTAAAAGTAAGGGCTAAATCTATAGAAAATCTAGAAGAAAACATAGGAAAAGACCTTTTGACTTTGGACTAGGGTAAGATTTCTTAGGTAAAACACCAAAAACAAAATCCATAAAAGAAAAAACTGAGGGGCGCCTAGGTGGCTCAGTCATTAAGCATCTGCCTTTGGCTCAGGTCATAATCCCAGCATCCTGGGATCAAGCCCTGCACTGGACTCCTTGCCCAGCTGGAAGCCTGCTTCTCTCTCTTCCACTCCCCCTGTTTGTGTTCCCCCATTCACTGTCTCTCTCTCTCTCTCTGTCAAATAAATAAATAAATCTAAGGAAAAAAAAAAGACAAAAATTGATAGACTGGACTTCATCATGATTAAAAACTTCTGCTCTGTAAAAGATATTACTTTTTTTTTTTTAAAGATTTTATTTAATTATTTGATAGACAGAGATCACAAGTAGGCAGAGAGGCAGAGAGAGAGGAGGAAGCAGGCTGTCCGCAGAGCAGAGAGCCCGACGTGGGGCTCGATCCCACGACCCCGGGACCATGACCCGAGCCGAAGGCAGCGGCTTTAACCCGCTGAGCCACCCAGGCGCCCCAAAGATATTACTTTTTTTAAAAGGCTTTATCTATTTTTTTGACAGACAGAGATCACACAAGTAGGCAGAGAGGCCGAGCAGAGAGCCCGATGCGGGACTCAATCCCAGGACTCTGGGATCATAACCCAAGCCGAAGGCAGCGGCTTAACCCACTGGGCCACCCAGGCGTCCCTGTAAAAGACATTATTAAAAGAATAAAAAGACAAGCCATAGACTGAAGAAAATATCTGCAAATCACCTGACAGAGGTCTTCTATCCATAATATGTAAAGTTGTCTTACAATTCAGTAGGAAGACAACCAATTTAAAAAAAGAGATTTGGGGGCACCTGGGTGGCTCAGTGGGTTAAAGCCTCTGCCTTCGACTCAGGTCATGATCCCGGGGTCCTGGGATCGAGCCCCACGTCAGGCTTCCTGCTCGGCGGGGAGCCTGCTTCCTCCTCTCTCTCTGCCTGCCTCTCTGCCTACTTGTGATCTCTGTCTGTCAGGTAAATAAATAAAATCTTTAAAAAAAAAAGAGATTTGGACAAATCCTCAAAGATAAAAGAACGCCTGGGGTTACATTATATATTTAAATAAAAATAAATTTAAAAAAATAAAGCCTTAAAAAAAAGATAAAAGAATGTCAAACATCAGAAAGGATGAATACCTAACTTTTGTATCAATATGGACGGGACTGGAAGAGATTATGCTGAGTGAAGTAAATCAAGCAGAGAAAGTCAATTATCACATGGTTTTGCTTACTTGTGGAGCATAAGGAATGACACGGAGGGCATTGAGAGAAGGAGAGAAGTGAGTAGGGGGAAATCGGAGGGGGAGACAAACCATGAGAGACTGTGGACTCTGAGAAACAAACTGAGGGTTTTGGAGGGGAAGGGAGGGGGGACTGGGTGAACCTGGTGGTGGGTATTAAAGAGGGCAGGTATTGCATGGAGCACTAGGTGTGGTGCATAAACAATGAATTTTGGAACACTGAAATAAAATAAAATAAAATCTATTAAAAAAAAAAAAAGAGGGGCACCTGGGTGGCTCAGTGGGTTGGAGCCTCTGCCTTCGGCTAGGGTCATGATCTCGGGGTCCTGGGATCGAGCCCCGTGTTGGGCTCTCTGCTCAGCAGGGAGCCTATTTCCCTTCCTCTCTCTCTCTGCCTGCCTCTCTGCCTACTTGTGATCTCTGTCTCTGTCAAATAAAAAAAAAAAAGAATGCCAGGGCGCCCAGATGGCTCAGTGGGTTAAGCCTCTGCCTTCAGCTCAGGTCATGATCCCAGGTCCTGGGATCGAGCTCCGCATCCGGCTCTCTGCTCAGCAGGGAGCCTGCTTCCCCAATCTCTCTGCCTGCCTCTCTACCAACTTGTGATCGCTCTCTGTCACATAAATAAACAAAAACTCTTAAAAAAAAAAAAGAATGCCAAATAAGCACATGAAAATGAAACTGAATATCATTAGTCATTAGTAGAATGCAAATTAAAACCACAGTCAGGTATCACTATAAATTAGAATAGCTACAACTCAAAACACTGATGGCAGAGATGTGGAGCAACCGGAACTCTTCAACACTGATGGCAGGAAAGCAAAACAGCACAGTCAATTTGGAAAACAGTTTGGCATTCTCCTATAGAGTTAAACATACACCCTGTACACAAATGTTTCTAGTGGCTTTCATTATAATCACTCCAAACTAGAACTTACCCCAGTGTCTTTTGCCTAGTGAGCAGATGAACACACTGTGTTACATCCATACAACAGAATGCCATTCAGCAATCAAAAGGAATAAATGATACACACAACACACGTGTGAATCTCAAATACATTATATCAAATGAAAGAGGCACCATCAAAAGGCTTCCCACTATGTGATTCCATTAATATACATTCTGGAGACACTCCAGGAACAGAAAACTGATCAGTGGTTGTCAGGGGCTGGGGGTCAGGGGAGGGGTTAACTACAAAGCAGTCAAGGCAAATTTCAGGGGCCGATGTTGGAAATGTTCTGGTGGACTGTCGCGGTGGTTGCTCAAAAGTACGCATTTATCAAAACATGTAAATTAAACTTCAATAAATCTTACTTTTTAAAAAATTATGATATAGCCATACAATCGTATGTTATACAATCATACAAATAAGATTACCATATATGCTTGTAAGAGGATAATCTCTAACATATTGTTAGGAGCAAAAAGCAAGATACAAAACTATAAACATGATGCTCTATTTATGGTACTACTGGCTGTCTCTGGTTCAGGGATCTGGAGCAGGAGTATAGACCCTTTTGCACATTTTCAGTTATTTCTTTTTTTTTTTTTTTTTTGGTGCTTAAAAATTTTATTATGAACACATGTATATGCCACACTTAGAGTCTACAACTGATGTTTTATTATAGTTATGTTATTAGGTATCTATCTATCCATACTTCAAACCATCTTTAATCTATCTTGGTTTTGGTGCTTTTTTTTTGCTTTTTTTTTTCTTTTTATTTAAGCTTTATTTAAACATATAATGTAACCCCACCACCCTCTCCCACCCCTCTCCCCCCCACCCCCCTTCAGTTATTTCTTTAACCATATGCTTGTATTACTTTCAATTAGAAAAAGTTAAAAAAAAAAAAAAGATAAACCACACCTATATCCAGGTCAAGAAAAACTCATGGGTGTCTGGCCCAGCAGACTGAGACAAGTAAGCCTATAAAAACATTTATAAGAATATGGAACATAGCACCAGACACTTTATAGGTGCTCAATAAATAGCTGGGGGAAAATATTGTTTGGAATAAAGTCAGCAGGTACATCCTGGACAAAGAGATTTCCATCTGGACACCAGATACTCAGCCAGCAGAGCCCCTGTTTTAGACAAGGAGCCAAGCTTGGGTTGCTCACATTAGAAAAAGAAAAGAAGCAGGGCGCCTGGATGACTCTGTCAGTTAAGCACCTGCCTTCGACTCAGGTCATGATGTCAAGGTCCTGGGATGGAGCCCCGCATCGGGCGCTCTGCTCAGGGGGAGTCTGCTTGTGCGTCTCCCTCTGCCCCTCCCCCCAACTCACGCATGCGCATGCTCTCAAATAAATGAATAAAATCTTAAAAAAAAAAAAAGGAGGGGCACCTGGGTGGCTCAGTGGGTTAAAGCCTCTGCCTTCGGCTCAGTTCATGATCCCAGGATCCTGGGATCGAGCCCCGCATCGGGCTCTCTGCTCAGCAGGGAGCCTGTTTCCTTCTCTCTCTCTGCCTGCCTCGCTGCCTACTTGTGATCTGTCAAATAAATAAATAAAATCTTTAAAAAGAAAAAAAAAAGGATAAAAACTGAATATTCTGGATTTACTTTCAGGCAAGCTGTTTCTCAGCATTCCTCTGCAGGCATGTTGTGTGCCCTAACCTCAGCCTGCTCAGTGATGGTGATGGGATGCACGCCATTCCCACAGTGAACAGATCACACCCCAAGAGGCCACCACCACCTCCAGAGCTCCTCCCTGTGGCACAAGTGCCACAACCCGACTCCCAGAGAGTCCTGGGCAGCCTTTCCTCTAGCCACTCTAAGTCAGACACTCCAAGAACTTTCCAAAGGAACAAAATGACCCCGATAGTCTGCCTGCACTCCAGACTGCAAAGTCCATCCTGTCATGTCAGTACCATCTCTATACCACAGCTCCATGGAAAGAAAACCCAAGAGGAAAAGGCAGATATGTAAGCAAGGCCCTTTAGCAGCAGTAAAATGAACTCCCAGGGTTTGGCACGGTTTCTTTCAGCAAGCCTGGTATCAGGAAATCAGGAACGCCAGAATGCAAAATGGACAGGGAGAAGGTGCTGCAACAGCCAGCCTATGAAACTCCTCTTTGTTCCCTGCTTTATTTGGATATGTTTCCCTGAAGCCACGTAGTTTTGATATGTGGCTCTGAGCCTCTGTGCTCAGTAGCCTTGTCTGGCTGCCTCTGGGTACCCAGCTTCCAAGGAGCAGCCACAAAGTTTTGACCTGCTCCCTCCCCTCCACAGAGACAGGTTGTGCTGGCAGGTGTAAGCTCCCAGAGGCAGGATGTGGGTAAGGTATAGCAAGGGCAGAGAGTAGGACTGGCATAGGAACCACCCAAACAAGCCCTTTCCAGGCACCCACAGACTCTAGGACATAGAGGTGAGTTACAACAGAATCTCGCGTTCTCAGAGCACATCCTGGGCCGTGGGAAGAAAGGGGAGCACTTACCGGGGAAAGATGGCAGTCATCAGGGCTGAAGCATAGCCAGGCTTGCAAGCTCCCTCTGAAAAGTTTGCGTACTTGGTAGCTAACTCAGCAGGCCTATGGGAAGAGAAGGAAAGTCACAGCTTGCCAGGCACTGAGCAATCAGTGGGGTATTAGTTCTTGAAGAGCTGTAGGTTTTTAAAAACCTTGAATAAAGCTTCATTCTCAGCAATCAGGCTTTTAGCCCTTTTTCCACAACAACACTTCTAGGGGATGGGGTTGGGGGGGCAGAAATCCTAAACCCAAAGGCCTAAAGGAATAAATAAATTAGCAATGCCCCTCTTATAGAATTTGGTAAAAGGAAGTCACTGGGTTTTACACAGATTCTTTGCAGCAAGCTTAATACCAAGGAAAGCAGGAACTCCATCCAGGCTCCCAGGCTGGGCAAGCGGAGTCCCAAGACCTAGGCGAAGAGTGGCCCGGGCTTTGACAGTCACAGGCACTGACCTCTTAAGCTTCATTGTGGGGCCTGACACGCCAGCCACGCCTGCTTCTATTCTCTCCACACAGACGTACTAGGATTCAGCCAGTGGGAACCACCCTCAGTGTCCTAAAGCCAAATATATGTTGGGGCTACAGCTGTCATGATCAGATGTTTAGTTGTAGATGCTCTCCTGCTCTCCTATTCTCTGTGCCTGGAATGTTCTCCCTTGCCCCTTTCCACCTGGCTATGCCTACCAGGCCTTCACAACTAAGTTCAGGTCTCTACTCCACTGGGAGTAATCCCCTGACCCGCAGGGTAGGCTAAGTGCCTCCCCTGTGTCCCACGGTCCATCCCCCTGCCACCCACATTACATGCCCTATTGTACTAGAATTGCTGGGAGTACGTTTCCCTCATTATGCTGTGAATTCCCGAAGCTGGAGTCTGATTTAACCCTGCATCTCCAGTCCCTTGTGAAAAGATGGACCCACAGAAGATGCCTGTAATTTTCTGACAGAGCAACATGACTCTGCTACAGTCTCATGAATTTGTACTGGAAACAAGACAATCTCAGGAGCCCACAACCCAGAGTGTTTGCTGAATATCTGCGGGATATTTTTTCAGAGGACTTGTGTGTCCCAGCTCTGGTTTTATGGCGGCAACTACAGTCAAATCCCTTCATATCTTTGGGCTTCACTGTCCTTATGTGTTCCCCGTGGGAACACATGTGGGGCTGGAGTCACTGCCCCGCCACCAAAAATTCTTGCCAGTGCAGTCCCGAGAAAACCACAGTGGAGGAACAGGACACATTCAGTGGCTACGAGGCTGGAGGCCCTGCGTGCTGGGGCACCTGAGGGAGCCCTGGCGGGCCGCCAGTTCCCAGGCCCCAACCTCCCCCCCCCCCCCGCCTCCACCCTTGGGCCCGCTGCCAACACACTGATGCCCAGCTGCTCCACCGAGCTGGGGCCCCGTGGTAAGTCTCCCCTCCGGGCTGCCTTCTGCAGGAACTGGGTGGGGCAGGCCTGGGGGGAAGGGAGCTGGCGCCTGGACTGGAGAGCCAGGAACAATGATGCCATCGCTAGCATGTGTCATGTGTGATTCACTCGTGTGCCCCTATGGGCCTAGCCCAGGGCCTGGCACAGAGTAACTGCTCACTGAATTTAGACAAACTCAGCTGTATCTATGTGCAATTTCTTCCAGAAATCTACTTTCTTTTTTTTATAGCCTTTCCTACCAATGAAATGTAAAGCCAGTAAATGCGAATGCAAATGCCCAGCGCTAAGCCAGCGCTGAGACTTTATTTGGCAGGCAAAGGAAAGTCAAAGGTTTAACAAGAGAATTTACGTAACAGTATTTTCTTATGTAAGCAACTGTATTTCCGAAACAAAATCGAAACTCCAGCACAATCGATGACCTTGCAGGAAGTTCTCAGACTAGGCAGAGTGACTTTGAAAGATTTCGTTTTTTCAGTTCTCAACAGCCGTGTGAGTAGGTCCTCTTAGTTATTAATTCACACAGGAGCTCAGAAAGATAGAGACTTATCCAAGATTCTACAGCTAGGGAAGTGGCAAACAGCTGGGCAGGAGCTCCCAACATGGCACCACCACAGCACGGACCATGGTAAGCACCATCACACAGGGAAGCGCCGAGTCCGAGGGCAGCACGGAAGTGGTCAGCGCTGGTAGAGAGGGGTAGAGAAGAAGGTCAAGGAGGCCTCACACCGCTCTTTGAAAGTGTGTAGACAAGTAGCGAGGTGTCCTGAGTCCCTCATATCCATGCCTTTCAATCCCCTGCCATCTGTGTGCCTGCCTTGTAACCGTTCCTGTGTTTGCTCAGTTCCAGAAGGTTTCACACTGAAGACGAAAGATGGACTGCAGCTGCCCCTCAAACACAATGCCCCACAGAAATGTATACACGACAAGAGACAAGCCTTTGGCCACATCTTTCCTCTCTCTGGTTTACACTGTCAGCCTCTGGCGAGGTGCTTCAGGAATAAGGGCCACGGGCAGTCCCAGGTCGGCAGACTCAGGTCATCTGTCATGGAGAAAAGGGGGCACTGGCCATCTGGAGCACAGGGAAGCCAGCACCCAACCGGGAAGGCTCTTCCCACGAGAGTGCAAGGTAGCCCATTGTTGAGGATGAGCAGTTCTAAATCAACCCCCCATTTAAAAGGCGACAGTAACTTCTAGAACATACAGCCCTGAGGACAGTGGGCCAGGTCAAGTTATTACCAAATTAAAATGCCTTAGCAGTGGCCTCCTGACTACCCCAGAGAGAGAAGAATAGGGGGAGTGTTGGGGATTCTGAGTCATACAGCAGGCTGGGGACCTCTGGGGCAGTCAGCGGTCAAAACCACCAAGATTAACAGTCTCCAACTCCCTCCGGCCAGAATAGTTAGTTTCTCTAAGGCACTCACACTCCAAATGCCAGGAGGCCCCCACAGATGTCTGATCAAATCATTCAGCCCTTGTTCTTCTCATACTCTCCAGCTGGCCTTTCGTTTTGGGAGATTTAGCATTTCAACCAGTAAGAGCACCCATTGTCCTACAAACGTGACTACAAGCCCCTGGGGTGAAGAGTGTGAACCACTGCACTCAAGGGGAAAGCCAGGCGGACAGGCTGGAACCCAAGAGAAGGAACCACACGTCCGCTCCCCTGCCTCACCCAGCAGCACTGAGTTTAAGGATCAGGCGGCGCAAAGGTTCTAAGTGGGAAGAGCACAGGATCTGGAACGAGACACTTTCACAGAGGACACTGGCAAGTTGTCTGAACTTGGGCAAGTGATGGAAAATCTGATTCTCATTTCGCTCATCTGCAAATGGGAACCACTCAATTCCCAGGGATCTTGGGAGGATGTGGTGAGAGAGCACCCTCAGAGGGGCCGGCAGTCCCCTAGAGCACCACACGAGGTTATGTGAAACGTGAGGTGGCACAGGCAGGCATCCAGATCACAGAGGCTCCGAATGCCTCTCTCGGGTTTGGATTCTGTGATAGGGGCACGTCACTGAAGGATACCTAGTGGGAGAGTGCATTTAGGGATCAATGCTGGGGAGGTGAGGAAAGGCTGGAAGGAGCAGTCCATGAGACAGAACGCTAATGTGGAGAGAGTGAGTGCTCTCTCCATTGCCGAAGGCCAAGAGTGTCTCAAGAAGGACACAGAAACTACCTGCATGGAGCACAGTGGAAGGCCTGGCAAGGTGGGGCCACTGGCTGGAGAGCTGGCTTTGGCAACATGGAGGTTACTCCTGACCTTGAAAGAACTGGTTCACTGGAGAGTGGGGGTCAAAGGCTGATTTCACTGTTTTTGGTTTTTTGTTTTTTTTTAAAGATTTTATTTATTTATGTCAGACAGAGAGCAGGAGCAAGCACAGGCAGAGTGGCAGGCAGAGGCACAGGGAGAAGCAGGTTCCCTGCTGAGCAAGGAGCCTGATGTGGGACTCGATCCCAGGACGCTGGGATCATGACCTGAGCCGAAGGCAGCCGCTTAACCAACTGAGCCACCCAGGTGTCCCTGATTTCACTGGGTTTAAGGGAAAACAGAAAGAGTGGAGTCACGGAAGAGAGACTACCGTTTTTGCTCTAAGGGGAGACAGAGAAATGCGGCAACAGGTGAAGGAAGGAAACAGGGAAAGATGTTTTTGAGGTTAGGAGACAGTTTAGCATGTTTGTAATTTGGCTGGAATAAGAGGGCAACTCCTGATGCATCAAGAGATAGGACAGCTATAGGACAAATGTCCTTGAGGAGGTGGGGAGGGGGACAGACCTAATACAAAAGTAGGAGGGCTGGCCTTCCTCTGCTCGCCCCTCCCCATCCTGGCCAGCGACTGCCTCATCGCCTTTGCAACCATTTCCCTCCCTAGCAAAACCAACCCACCTGCCTGCAGACCTCATTTCACCCAGCCTGCTTTCACCTTAGCTGGCTCACTTGTTGCCATGCTCTTTCCTGTCCCCTCCCCTCCATCCCTCTCATTCATTCATTCATGCATTCACTCAACAAACATTTGGAGGTGAGTCACTCTGCTTGGACTTGTGTCCTGGCTCCACCCTTCCTAGCTGCGTGACTTTGGCCACGCTATGGATTTGCTCTGTGCCTTCATGGCCACATCTTTAAAAACTGGGATGGTACTCACACAACTGTCCTGAGGGTTAGAGTGAGAATAAAGTGCTTTTAAGTAAGTGGAATTAAAATATAAACTTAAAAATTTTAAGTTTTTATAATTAATTATAATTAAATAATAATTATAATATTTATAATTAATAAATAATATTATATAATAATTCTACTATGTTATATAATTAAATAATTTAATAATTAATAAGTAATTAATTAAGACATGACCAAAAAATACAAAAATGACAACAACAACAAAACACACACACAACAACAACAACAAATAAATTGCATCCAGGTCATCTTAATAGTTCATTTGTTCTTATCATGGAATATTACTTAATTGTATGGATACACTGTTTATCCATTCACCTTGACATATCTTGGCTCCTTCCAGTTTTTGATGATTTGAATAAAATTGCTAACATTACTTATTTAAAAAAAGAGAGAGAATAAAGTGCTTAGTATAATGGCTGGCACTTAGTTTTCTCTCAATACATGCTCACTGTAACAGCCTTGTTGTTGGGTGCGGGACACTGGCCTGGGATTAGGGATGCAATGATGGCTAGGACCTGGTTCTGGCCCACCACCAGCTGGAAGAGTAACCATCCCTTTAAATGAGCCTTCTCTCCTAGACCGTGAAAACTGAGCCTGGTGCAGAGCACCTGGGCACCATGCATGGCACAGAGTACAGAAGCACCCAACAAAATGTTTGTTGGCGTGAACTCAACTGGTTACCTTGACTAGTTGTAAGGTTAATTAGCAGAAAGTGTGGGGGAGACGTGGTGATGGCTGTGAGAAATGGAGATGGGACTGTGAGGATTCTTCCTGGGCCTCTAAAGTCCAGTGACAGGCATCTTGTGAGCAATGATCTAATTTCCAGAACCCTCTCTGAGAGGACTGAAATCAGATCAGCCCTCTACTATGTCTCCTCCTTCATTCGGGCTCCAGCTCACTGCTGTGGAGTTCAGGAACTGGTCGTGGTGACCATGGAACAAGACTGTGTAGGTAACACCTGACACACTGCTTGACTAGCAGCAGCAAATAAATAGTAGTGTCCTTTCAAGCCTGTAGAGCAATTTAATCAGAGCTAGCCAGTATTACCATCGGATAAGAACCCTCAGCCCAGGGACGCCTGGGTGGCTCAGTTGGTAGGGCGACTGCCTTCTGGTCAGGTCATGATCCCAGAGTCCTGGGATCGAGTCCCGCATCAGGCTCCTAGCTCCATGGGGAGTCTGCTTCTCCCTCTGACCTTCTCCCCTCTCATGCTCTCTCTCTCTCAAATAAATAAACAAAATCTTTAAAAAAAAAAAAAAAAGAACCCTCAGCCCAGGGCTAGCCCCACCACCGCTTCTTCAATGCTATCCTCCCTAACCTTCCTGATGAAGATGCATTTCTTAAGTCAAGCAGAGAGAGTCAATTATATAGTTTCACTTACTTGTGGAGCATAAGGAATAACACGGAGGACATGGGGAGATGGCAAGGAGAAGGGAATTGGGGGAAACTGGAGGGGGAGATGAACCATGAGAGAATGTGGACTCAGAAACAAACTGAGGGTTTTGGGTGGGGGGGTTAGGGGATGGGTGAGCCTGGTGGTGGGTATTAAGGAGGGCACGTATTGCATGGAGCACTGGGTGTGGTGCATAAACAATGAATCTTGGAACACTGAAAGAAAAAAAATGCAGTTCCCCAGCTACCCAAGACCTGTGTCCAGAATGTGACTTGGGAAATGGCAGCGGCAGCTTAGGTTAGCTTTAGCAGCCATATTCTGTCATTACGCTTTTTCATTTTTCTTTCTGAAGTCAGACTAGTGAAAGAAAGGCTACTTAACACTGCCGTAGGTCCTTTCAAGCTCCAAGATGAAACTTCCCTCCTTAAGGATAACTTCTATCTCCTCCGACCGCCTTTTCCAACTGGCTGCATTATTACAGGTCTGCTGGCTCTTCCTGCATTATCATTAGTGTCTTCATTCACCCACATCTGGAGGTGGCCAGTCCACCATGCCCTGGGCGTCACTGACCCTTCACTCTCGTGAACGCCAATGGAGACTAGGGACTCCCACAGAGTTTGGGCCCCACTTACGGTGATCTATAATAAACTTGGCAGCACTGTCCTCTGTCTCCCTCGTCGCTTTAAGGCAGAGGGATGGCTTCATCTGAGCCATCTGGAATCGGTGGTATTTCTCAGCTCTAGAGGACCTGCCTTTCAGCCCTTGCTACTCTGCACTGTAATCCCTTTTCAACGAACCAGGCCACTCTGCTGTTTGATCGGTGATTCTGGAGCTGACATTACTGCAGTTTACCTTTGTCTCCAGGACCTGGTTATTTCTTTCCCTTTAGCTGGGAGGGTGCTCTCCTGTAAGCTCTTGCAAGTGCTTTAGCCTGAGCTGTAGAGGAAACGCTCACAGAGACTGCCCGTCAGGGATCTGTGGCAACTGCTCCAATTCAATTTTGTTTCCACATTTCTTAAAACAAAACAAAACAAAACAACCACATCCTCTTTCAGGGTGGTAGTGGAAAGAACATGGAAACTAACAATTACTGAGCATTAACCATATGCTAATAGTTGACCTGATTATTTCATTTAGCTCTACCATATTCGTCTAAGGCCATACAGCCCTGAGACCCAGGCATCCAGGGTGCAGAGTCCAAGAGAAGACATGGTTGGAAGATGTACTGTTCTATTCTTCACACTATAAAATTTCAAATGATAAATTCTGATAGGGCTGCATTGAATCTGTAGATTGCCTTGAGTGGTATGTAATTCATTCTTCCAATCCAAGAGCAGGGTATATCTTTCCATTTATTTCTGCCTTCTTCAATTTCTTTTATCGAAGTCTCATAGTCTTCAGTGGTACAGGTTTTTCACCTCCTTGGCTGAATTTATTTCTAAGTCTTTTATTCTTTTTGAGGTAACTGTAAATGGATTTTTAAGGAATTTCTCTTACCGACAGTTACTGCTGTATTAAAATGCAACTGATCTTTGTGTACTGATTTTGGATCCTGCAACTTTACTGAATCTGTTTATCAGTTTGAACGGTTTTTTGGTGGAGTCTTTAGAATCTTCTCTATAATATCACATCATCTGCAAATACAGGCACTTTCACCTCTTCCTTTCTGCTCTGGATGCCCTTCTTCTTCTTACCTAACAGTCTGGGCTAGGACTTCTAATACTATGATGAATAAAGGTGGTGAGAGTGGACCTCCCTGTCTTGTTCCTAATCTTAGAGGAAAAGCTTTCAGCTTTTTACTGTTGACAATGTTCGCTGTGGGTTTGCCATATATGGTCTTTATTATGTTGAGGTAAATTCCCTCTATTCTCACCTGTTGAGAGTTTTTATTATGAATGGATGTGGAGAGCTGTCAAATGCTGGGGCACCTGAGTGCCTCAGTCGGTTCAGCATCTGGCTCTTGATTTCAGGTCATGAGTTCAGGGTCATGAGATCCAGCCCCACGTCAGGTTCCACACTCCACGGGGAGTCTGCTTGAGATTCTCCCTCCCTCTCCCTCTGCCCCTCCCATCCTGCATGCTCTTTCTCTCTAAAATAAATAAATAAATCCAGGGACGCCTGGGTGACTCAGTTGGGTAAGCGGCTGCCTTCAGCTCAGGTCATGATCCCAGCGTCCTGGGATCGAGTCCCATATCGGGCTCCTTGCTTGGCGGGGAGCCTGCTTCTCCCTCTGCCTCTGCCTGCCTCTCTGTCTGCCTGTGCTCGATCCCTCTCTCTCTAACAAATAAATAAATAAATAAAAATCTTTTAATAAAATAAAATAAATAAATCTTAAAAAAAAAAAAAAGGTTCCAGAGAGCCAAGGTAGTAGTATTGTTAGTTTTTTTCTTGTGGTAGGAGGTGTGATTAGCCACACTTAAGTGTGACTTAGCCAGGAATGATGCACTGGACAATAAAATACACGAAGAGATGCCTGAACCTGAACAGAAAGAGATGGCATCTGGATACTAGGAAGAACGTTCATGTGACCTGAATGGACAATAAACAAATACATAAGCATCTCTTCTTTCCTTATTGTTCTAAATCCTCATCAGTAAATCACTGTATCTCACATGGAGCCATCAACATGTTTATACACCAGAGGTGTTACAAAGATATTTAGCTGTGGGGGCGCCTGGGTGGCTCAACTGTGAAGCATCTGCCTTCAGCTCAGGTCATGGTCCCAGGGTGCTGGGATCGAGCCCCACATGGGACTCCCTGCTCAGTGGGGAGCCTGCTTCTCCCACTCCCACCTCCCCTGCTTGTGCTCGTGCATGCTCTCTCTCTGTCAAATAAGTAAGTAAAATCTTAAAAAAAATATTTTTAGCTGGAGGTCTGCATACCCTTGGTGCAGTCCTACTTTAAGGTAAGTATTATTCTCATTTTTGACAAGACAAACTGAGTCTAAAATCCATCTTCTGCTCTTACCAAAGCCCTTGCTTTCTTTGATATAAAGAATAATGGGCATAAAGGTAAAAAGACTTGAGTTTGAGCAACTAGCTCTTCTTCTTACTAGTTGTGTAACCTCGGGTAAGAGATAATTGGTTTCCTCAACTCTTAACAACAGCTGTAATAACACATATTTTCTAGAATGGATAGAAAGATCAAATGACTTCCTGCAACAATGTGGGTCAGAGCATTCTTTGCAAAGTTACAGAAATGTCAGTTACTGCTCCTGTTCTAATGCTTGATTTCTGCTTTTACTACTTCTAGATCATCTGAATTACCATTTCACTAATCTAATGAGGAAAAAACCATTCCCTTTCATTTTACTTACTTGATGTATTTTCTCCAACTCACTTGGCTGTCTCCAAACCTCCGCTAATAGGTATGTGTGTGTGTAGTTAGATTTATACCTAAGTCTTTCTTTGCATGTGTGTGCTATGTAAATGATGCTGTATTTTTATTGATTGACTGATTTTTTTACATGGGAGCTATTGGTTTTGTTTTCCCAGATGCTGCAATTCTTTGAAGGCCTGAGCTTTTACTTGCAAAGCAGGGATAATAATGGTACCTACCTTAGAGGTGCAGACTGAAAGACATAATGTACATAAGGCTTGGTGCTTAGTGGGCATGCAATATACTATTAGTAATTAATATAGATGTCATCAGTTTCTGCTAATCCAAAGCTTAGATTGGAATAATTAAAACATGTGACTTTGCTATCCTCCAGAGGGTCAGAGTCTAGTTTTATGATGTAGTAGGAAACAACTATGCATCACAGATGTCATAACTACATCCAACATAGGCATGCAGGTCTGGGCATCTCTGATGGACATCTTCAGCCTCTTCCAAAGCAGAGCAGGCCTTCCTGGCACCCCCAGGCCTTTGTGCCACTAGTCCCCTGCCTGAAACTTCTTCCTTTCTCCCACTATCAGGTTCCTGGGGCTGCCACCACAAATTACTCCAAAGGCACAGGACAGGGGAGCTTAAAACAACAGAAACTTATCCTCTCACAGTTCCAGAGGCCAGAAGTCCAAAATCAAGGTGGTTTCCTCAGGCAGTTCCTTCTAGAGGCTCTAAGGGAGAATCTTCTCTGGGCTCCTCTGTAGCAGCTGACAACCCTCAGCATTCCTGGGCTTGTGGACACATCACTCCACTCTCCGCCTCCACTGTCGTGGTGTTCCTTCAATGATACTGTGTGGTTTGTTTGTTTGTTTGTTTGTTTTAAAGATTTTATTTATTTATTCATTTGACACAGAGAGAGAGAGATCACAAGTAAGCAGAGAGGCAGGCAGAGAGAGAGGGGGAAGCAGGCTCCCCGCTGAGCAGAGAGCCCGATGCGGGGCTCGATCCCAGGACCCTGAGATCATGACCTGAGCTGAAGGAAGAGGCCTAACCCACTGAGCCACCCAGGCGCCCCTGATACTGTGTTTTTAATGTCAAATTCCAATTGCTTACTGCTGGTATATTGGAAAAGGTTGACTTGTGTATATTATTAACCTCATATCCTATAGCCTTGCTATAATTGCTAACACATTCCAGGAGTGTTTTGACATGTCTCTGGGTTTCTCTACAGAGACAATCATGTCATCTGTGAAAGAAGACAGTTTTATGTTGTCATTTCCCATCTCTATGCCTTCTATGCCTTTTAATTCCTTTTCTTTTCTTTTACTTGAATTAGCTGGAGGTTTCATAGGTGTTCTTTATCATACTCCATTACTGGTTTGCTGACTCTTTTTTCTAAAATCATGATTGGATATTGGATTGTATCAAATGCTTTTCCTGCGTCTTATAGATATGATCATGTAATTTTCCCCTTTGCCTGATGATGGGATGGAATACAATCACCAATTTTCTGATGTGGAATCAGTCTTGCACACACCTGGAACAAATCCCACTTAGTTGTAGTATTTGATTCTTTTTATACATGGTTGGATTCAATATGCTAATATTTTCTTGAGGATTTTTATATTATGTTCATGAGAGAGAACAGTCTATAGTTTTCCTTTTTTAAAAGATTTTATTTATTTATTTGACAGAGAGAGATCACAAGTAGGCAGAGAGGCAGGCAGAGAGAGAGAGAGGAGGAAGCAGGCTCCCTGCCAAGCAGAGAGCCCAATGTGGGGCTATCCCAGAACCTTGAGATCATGACCTGAGCCAAAGGCAGAGGCTTAACCCACTGAGCCACCCAGGAGCTTTATAGTTTTCCTTTCTTACAATGTCTTTTTTTTTTTTTCTAAACAGTCTCCTACATCCAATGTAGGGCTTGAACTCATGACCCCAAGATCAAGAGTCATATGCTCTACCGACTGAGCCAGCCTTACGTTATGTTCACAAGAGATAATGGTCTGTCGTTCTCCTTTCTTATAATGTCTTTCTTTTTTAAAAAGCAATCTCTACATCCATTAGGGGGCTTGAACTCACGAAGCCAAGATCAAGAGTCACATACTCTACTGACTGAGCCAGCCTTTTCTTATAGTGTCTTCATCTTGTTTTGGTTTTAGGATAATGCTAGCTTTATAGAACAAGTTAGGAAGTGTTCCCCCTGTTTCTATTGTAGATTGTAGAGAATTGGTATCATCTCTGCCTTGAATGTCTGATAGAATTCATCAGTGAAACCAACTAAATGCAGTGTTTTCTGTCTTGGAAGGTTATTAAATTCTGATTCAATTTCTTTAGTACATAACAGACCTATTCAGATGATCTATTTCTTCTTCTGTGAGTTTTGGAAGTTTGTGTCTTCCAAGGATTTGGTCCATTGTACCTAAGTTATCAAACTGTCTTTACAGACTTGTTTACAATATTCCTTTATTGTCCTTTTAATATCCAGAGGATCAGTAATGATGATGCCCCTTTTATTTCTGATATTAGTCATTTGTATCTTCTCTCTCTCTCTCTTTTTGGTTAGCCTGGCTAGAGGTTTATCGATTTTATTAATATTTTCAAAGAACTAGCATTTAGTTTTGTTGATTTTTCTCTACTGATTTCTGCTTTTTACCTCTTTGATGGCCTCCTATGTACCATCTCTCTTCATACTTCTGTCCTCTCCAATCCACCTACCCTTCCGCAGTCAAAGTCATCTTCTTACAGGTCAAAACTGACTATGTTTTTCACCTGCTTCAAACACTTCAATAGCATCTTTTGCCCTCAAAATGAAGCCAGAACTTCTTACTGTTATATCGAAAGCCCTGCATGATTTGGTCTGCCCATTCTTCCAGATTTATCATGCCTCACCCTCAGACCTCCCAGGGATTTGACAACACAGCAAAGACAGTAAGTAAGTCTTTACACAAATATTTATTGAAACTATAGGTAAGGAAGAGATACTTAAATAGGCTAATAGAATGTACAGGAAACTCTTAAAATAACTGATTCAGATTTTAAAAGCCCATAAAAGAGAAACTAAAGAAAGGGTTGGTAATCAAAAATTAATATAAGGAATTTTTGAAAGTAGTGTTTAGAGACCTAGAGATCACAATGAAAGTTTGAAAAAAATATACAGAAAAGAAGGCACATCAAAATATATCTTTTCACTGTAAATGTATATGAGGACAACACGAAAAATGTTAACTCAAAAGGAAAAAAGTACCCACAATCCCACTATCCTAATAAAACTACTACTATGTTCTGCTGTAGTTATGATACATTCAGATATGATTATAGTGACAGGCTTAAGGCTATATCTCCTCCATGGTTCTCAACCCTGGCATGTAGGAATCACCTGAGGGAACTTTTAAACATTAAGACCCTTAAGTCTGATTCCTGATCTGCTAAATCAGAATCTCTGGGTGGTGAGGAACTGGGCTGAGAGCCAACATATGTAGACAGACTGCTCTGTGTTGGCAGGGCTCTCCCCTCAAACCCGAGTTTATTCTTGGTATCAACCAACTGGGAGAGTGCAGAGTTCCTCAGACAGAAGACAGTATCTTTTAGAGCAGTGATTCTCAACTTGGAACCACTTTGAACTCATCTGAAGCGCTTAAAAAATCCCAATGCCCAGGCCAAACCTGAACGTGATGACTGCAGAATCCATGTTGGGTGGGACGCAGGCATGAGTCATGTTTTAAGTTCCCCAGGTGATTCCAATATTCAGTCCGGTTGAGGAGCTACTGTGCTGAGAGCCCCAGGAGAGCCACAAAGTAGGGATGTGGCTCTTTGGGTCTTGATCACATAGGTACCGAGATGTGTAGGAGGAAGTCTTTGAACAGTGGGGCTTGTGAACAGGCTAGAAGATGTGAAACCAAGAGCCCCATCGAGTCCTGCCAGGCTGCGCTCTCCTGCTGTGAACTAAGGAGGCGCTGGCTTGAGCTATCTACAGAAGAAGCAGGACACTGTAGTTTGCAAACCAGGCTACCTTTCTGGCTTTCTTGTGCTCTTGGGGCTTGTTTCTCTGTTGTCCTCTTTTTGTCTTCAGTGAAATATTTTTAGCTTTGCTTAGAGGAACCAAGAAGAAAGATTTTTGTTGTTGTTTTCTCCCCCACTCTTTTTTTAAGCATTAAAGAGAACCCGTGCTCTCTACAGTCAGCCTGATGGTGGGGGCAGTTCTTGACGTGAGGAGGATCACCCTCCTCACCTCCATCTTCCATCACCTCCATCATCCTCCAGCACCACCTCCAGGAGATGGTGATGCACAGAGTTAAAGATGGGGTCAACTGACAGTCCTCATCACTGCACTTCCCAATCCTCCAAAATCCTCCAATACTGAGACTTAGGGTCTGGGTTCCGTTATTACAGATGGCACTATTCTGTCTTCTATCCTTCTCTGTCCTTGGTTGACTTACCACACATTTATTGACTATTCACCGTGCACCAGGAACACGAGACAAGGCACTGGGAGCACACCTGGGAGCAGGACATTCCTACCTCCGGCCCTTACGAAGCTTACTTAAGATCAAACTGACAGTGTGGATTTGGAAAAAAGAGAAAGCTCTATGGAAGAGTGGGAAAGTCTGAAGCCAGGTGGAGAGGGGTCTGAATGCTGGCTTGATCACATACAGCTCCGTAAACAGGTAAATTATTTCTACGGTGACTTTCTCATTTGTTAAAATGCATTTAAATATCACCTACTTCTGGGGTGCCTGGGTGGCTCAGTCAGTTAAAGCGTCTGCCTTCGGCTCAGGTCATGATCCCAGGGTCCGCGGGATTAGAGTCCCGCATTGGGTTCCTTGCTCAGTGGGGAGTCTGCTTCTCCCTCTCCCTCCGCCCTTCCCTCTGCTCTCATGCTCTCTCTCAAATTAAATCTTAAGAAAAACAAAAACAAAACACCTACTTCATAGAATTGTCCACCAATTCATTCATTCATTCATTCCACAAATGTTTCCTGAGAATTACCAGGTGCTGGGCACTGTTTTTGGTACTTAGACATACCTAAAGACAAACCCCTCCCACCTGCCTTTCCTCTAGACAAACAAGTAGGTAAAACATAGATTTCCAACAGTGAAGAACACTCTGGAGAAAAGTGCCACAGTAGGGGGAACAGGGAATGCCAACAGAGGTTAGGGTTACAACTTTAAGTGGGATGAGCAGGGGACATTTGAGCTAAGGTCTGAAAAGGTGAGGCAGTCTTTGCAGATCTCTTGGGAAGAGCATCCCAGACAAAGTTTTTTTTTTTTTTTTTTTAATTTACTTGATAGACAGAGATCACAAGTAGGTAGAGAAGCAGGCAGAGAGAGAGGAGGAAGCAGGCTCCCCACTGAGCAGAGAGCCCGATGCGGGGCTCTATCCCAGGACCCTGAGATCATGACCTGAGCTGAAGGCAGAGGCTTAACCCACTGAGCCACCCAGGTGCCCCCAGACAAAGTTTTGAGCAAGTGCCAAGAGTCAGAGGCAGGAGTGAGCCTGGAGTATTGGAGGCACAGTCAGGACCCCAGTATAGTATAATAAACAGGGGGAGTGGCAAGATAACAGAGGTCTAAACCATGGAAGGACCTTGGCCGAGAGTGGTAAAAACTCTGGCTCTTATTCTAAGAAAAATGGGGAGCCATGGGGGAGTTCTGAGCACAGGAGTAACTGAGTCTATCTTGCATTTAACAGGATGCAACACTTTGGCTTCGGGTGTGGAACTGGACCACCAGGACGCAAGCGAGAAAGCAGGCAGGAGTGCTATCATGTAGGAGCTGCTGGTTGTTGAGACAGAGTGATGGTGGGAGAGGGAGTGAGAAGTGGCTGGCTCTCCAGATATTTAAGGTAAAGCCGACAGGTTTTGCTGATGGTTAGTGTCAAAGGCATGATGCTAAGGTTTTTGACCTGAGCAACTGGAAGGATGAAGTTACCATGTTCTGGGTTAGGGAAGATTCTGGAGCACGGGGTGTGAATCCAGAGTTTGGTTCTAGACCTGTGAAGTATGAGATGCCTATACACCCACGTAAAGGAGGCAACTGGGTAAATGATTCTGGAGCATAGGTAAGGTGGGCCAGGCTTGTACTATACATTCAGCAGTCATCAGCTTCGGATGACAGGGGATCTAAAGCCATGGGACTGGTGAGGTCTTCTAAGCAGCTCTGGTGAGGACGGGTAACACAGAAAGCACCAAGTACAGCATCAGGCATATACTACGTGTTCAATAAACACTCTCCAGGCTACAGGGAACTTGCTGGATGGTGCAGGAAACAGTAAACTAGGCCTCGGGGTATATTTTAGACTGTCCCATGTTTATAGGCCTTTCACAGATGACCTGGGTTTTCACAAGCCTTTGGAGGTTAAAAATGATCAGTTTTGGCTTTTGTATCTTTGTGTCTTCCCAGAGTTCCTTACAAAAGCAGACTGAGCACTGAAATCCCATGCTCTCGCCCACATGGTGACTACAGTACACCACACATTGGCAGCAGCCAGGACCCTTCCAGAGCGCAGAGCACCCACACTGAGCTGAAACAGACGAAACCCCCACTTAGCTAAGTCAGCTGCCTGAAGGCTGGCATGAGCTCAGGAAACACACCGACCTGGGCACCAGGGACAGGCTCCTTCAAGGCTCTGGGTGGCTCTTCTTTCCACCAGAGAAATGGGCACATTCCTGGCTGCTGGTGTCAAATCCCTCATAAGTGAGATTTCCTTCAGGTTCTGTGCTGAGTGCTCTGCCTCCTGATTACTGGTGGGCCTAACGCTTTCTCTTCCTTTGAGGCCTCGCTCAAATGTCACCTTCCAATGAGGTCTATCCTGACGACCGCATTCAAACTCATAATCTCTCCTCCAGCGTTCCCATTTCCTGCTCTATTTTCTGCCATGCCACTTCTTACCTTCCAAGATATTGAAAACTTTACTCCTCGGTTCCACTTTTTGTTTAATGACCGTCCTGTTCACTGGGATATTCTCATGGAACAGAACATTGCTTGACACACTGAAGTTGCTCAGGAATAAAGGAGGAACTGCTCACCTCACTGTTGGGGCAGAAGCCAGTAGCCCTGAGCCTTTCCTCAGGAATCCCAACTTTGAACGGCAGATTTTCAGAGAACCCAGAGCCTCCTCCCTAGGAACCAGACTGCCTCCCTTCACCCCACAGGTATCATCCTGTCAAGCTGTAGCTGAGTACACTGAGAGCCTGAGCATCCCCCACCCCCACCCCAGGGGAACACGAGATTAATTCTTGGGCAATCTTGGAGCAGCCTCACATCCTGGCTATTCTTGTTCAGTCCCTCAATTATGTCCTTGTTGGTTTCCTCATGCGTAAGTCACTGTTCTCTGCTTCTTCTCGGTGCCCTCTCCCACTTCTCCCTGCCTGCACTATGCTAACTTTCCACTGTGCTCTGTGAAGTCTTGTCCCTTTACATCCTCGGCTTCTTCAGTGAACGCCCCTTCCATCTGCTGCTCTCACAGAAACCTGGGACTCCCCCGAAAATGCCATTTCCTCTCCAGCCTTGTGTGAGGGAGGCTGCTCTTTCTTTTCTTTTCTTTTTTTTTTTTTTAAGATTTTATCTATTTATTTGACAGAGAAACAGCAAGAGCAGAAACACAAGCAGGAGGAGTGGGAGAGGGAAAGCAGGCTTCCTGGCAAGCAGGGAGTCCCAGGTGGGGCTCCATCCCAGGACCCCGGTATCATGCCCCGAGCCAAAGGCAGACGCTTAACAACTGAGCCACCCAGGCACCCAAGGCTGCTCATTCTTGTATTCCCCATCCAGCTGAGGACCCCTTGTATCCTCTCTGCACTCCATCTATGCTCTCAAGCCACCACTTATGTCATTCTTATCAGATAAAATAAAAACAAAAACCTGTTCATTGTTGATGCTATCCAGAAACTTTACCTCCTACCACTCCCCCACACTGTTCTCATTTACTCCCTTCCCATTCACCAAGTCTTTAGCTCCCAACACACCCTTTCCAATCACGATTATAAGGTCATGTGTTTGGCTTAGAATTTCCAGTTATATGCCAGCTACAAAGAGCATAGTTGCTCCTCAAGAAATATTTCCGGGGCACCTGGGTGGCTCACTCAGGGCGCTGAGTGTCAAATTCTTGGTCATGATCTCGGGGTCATGAGATCAAGCCCTGGGTCAGGCTCCACTGTCAGTAGGAAGTCTAACTGGGGTTCCCTCTACCCCTCTCTCTGCACCTCTCCCTGCTCATGCACACACACTCTTTCTCTCTCAAATAAATAAATAAATAAATAAATAAATAAATAAAATTTTTAAAAAAGAAATATTTGCTAAATGAATGAGTGAAAAAATGAAATCTGGGACAGGGAGCAGGAGGTAAGCTGAGGTTCAAGTCTCATTTTGGGGTTATATCCTTTCCAGTTCAGCAGATGCTGATAAGCTAAATTATATCCTTGGATGATTAGTATAATCCCCACTTTATAACTCACTCACGATTATAATTAGTAAGACAAGGAACTGGGCTTTAAAAATCCATGTCTGACACCACAGCCCATAGTTTCAACTACCAAAACCAGTGCCCTTCTGAACATCATAGCTTGCAGTTAAAAGACAAGGTTTCGTACAGCTCACTGCATATAAGTATTCTGAATAATTTGTGTAGTGCTGACACATGATTTTGTCCTCTAACACAAGCAGGAGGGAATTCCCAAAAGAAATAGAAAACTATTTTTCTCCACAGAGATATAATTAAGAGAATATAGTGAACCCCCCCAAATCCAAAACATCTACTCCCATATTTGTGGAGAATCATCAAATATAGAGACATTTTAATTAAGATGATTTCTGTGTAACAGGATTTCAAGAATAGAATGCACCTGAGGTGGGGAGACAATTTTCATGCAGCTCTATCTGTGCAGGACTCTCAAGGCAACTAGGATTTGTGGCCAAGTCCAACCCACTATCTTATTTTTCTTAAGGCCCATGAGTTAAGAATTACTTATAATAGCTGAGAAAAAAAAATCAGACTATTTCATGATACATAAAAATCATATTAAAATTTCAGTGTCCATAAATGAAATTTCATTGGAACATAGACCTACTCATTTGTCTACATGCTGCCCCGGGCTGCTTTTATGTTACAGCAGCAGAGCTGAGTAGTTGTAACAGAAACAATAAAGCCAACATTGGCTAAAATGGCGACCATCTGGCCCTTACACAAAAAGTTGGTCAACCCGTTACAGATAATTTCTTCTGACTTATCTTTCCGTTCACTCACACGGTCTTCAGTTCTATCTACTGCTAAATCCTACTGACTTTTTAATGTTACTGTGTTTTTCAACTCTAGAAGTTTTGTTTTTCTAATCTAATATTTTATTTTTTATAATCCCCTATTCCATGTATATGATACATAATTCAATCTTGTCTTTTTCTTCTTTAAATACAGTATATATGTAATTGCTTTATCAATTGCATCTGGTAATTCCAATTTCACAAGTCTTTGCGGGTCCCCCTCTGTTGTCTGGCGTTTTTCATGGTCCTCACTAGTGGAGCCTTATTTCCTCGTGCGCTTATTTATTTTTACTGTTCATTTCCTTGAAAGGTTATTTGCAAGGAGCTCATGTCTTCCTCCAGAGCAGGCTTACATTTGCCTCTGTGCCAGTCTGGACTACCTTAAACTCTCCTATACTTAAAGTTCATGGCTTAAGGTTCTATAGATCACTTGGCTGCAAATACCAAGTGTTGCTTTTTATTAACTTATGGCCCTGATCCACTCAGGGTTCTGGCAACCTTTTCTGGTGGAGGAGTGCAGGTTTCCTTCTAGTTCATCCTACGCTGAGTCCTTTGGGGTTCTAGTTTAATGTGGAAAGATCAAGAGATGGAAAATAGGGAAGAGATGGTGGTGGACCTGGAGGCTAGAATGAGAAGGTCTAATATTTAAAATGATTAAAGGGGAGTAGAGAGAGAGTGGTCAGAGGCAATATTTAAACAGATAATGTCTGAAAAATTTCCAGAACATATGCATCCCTATACTCCAGAAGTATAGTGACAGACTGTGGATACACTTGCCGTGAGCAAAGCATAACATACAGACTCTTCAAATCACTATGTTGCACACCTGAAGCTAATGTGACATCGTGTGTCAACTATAGTTCAATTTTAAAAATCAATTCTGTAAAAAAAAAAATTTGTTTACTTAAAAAAATTAAATATTTAAAAATCTAAACAAATCCAATCAAGACAAATAAAAAGAAATTCTTACATTTATAAATGTATTCATATTTTATACAACCCTTTCTTCTATTATTCCTAAAAACCTTGGGAGGCACGTATTATCATCTGTGTTTTTCATAAGGAAAAACTGGTATTCAGAGAACTCAGACAAATTATCTACAGTCATGTGATTCTAAGCAGCAGGGGCAGAATTTAAATCTAGCTCTTCTGATTCAAGTCCAGGTTCCCTCCTGTACTTCAGAAGTAGAATGCAATACAGCAGGAGGCGACTTCAGAAGAGGAGATCCGGCCATTGCTAAGGGTTCACCTCCAGAGCTCAGAACCCTGAACTTGAAAACTTTTCCCTGGAAGCAGATAAATATCATTTCCACATGGCGATGCTTTCTTCTGAAAATAAGCACTGGACTAGAGAAGTCTTTGCAATCAGAGGCAGAAACGTTCTAGCTTGTACCTTAACTTGTGAGTTACTCCCTGGGCTAACAACCAAGTTGACTCAGGGTGCCTGGGTGGCTCAGTGGGTTAAGCCTCTGCCTTCAGCTCAGGTCATGATCTCAGGGTCCTGGGATTGAGCACCTCATGGGGTTCTCTGCTCAGCAGGGAGCCTGCTTCCTCCTCTCTCTCTGCCTGCCTCTCTGCCTACTTGTGATCTCTGTCAAATAAATAAATGAAATCCTTAAAAAAAAAAAAAAAAAAAGACCAAGTTGACTCAAATGGTTCATGGGCCTGGCCTGGTGGGCAACAGAGAGCACACAACAGCCCACCATGTACTAGCCAGTTCAGCAGCGACAGGAGCATCCTCCTAATTCCCCTCCTCATGCTGCTGGAGACAGTTTAAATACTGTACTTAACATGTCCTAGGAAACATGCCTTTTGTTCATCAATGTGATCTGACTTGGTAAATCACTACATCTCTCCCATTCTGGTGGCATTTCACTTGTTTACAGCTTATGCTTGATTTCTCTTTTGCCCAGAGCACTAAATTAAGAACTTTCCTAAGGGGGAAGCCTGTGGCTTTCTAGCATGACTGGGCCCCATTCCCCAGATGTTAACATGTGGCTGACATCTCTCTGCTCGCCTGGTGTAAAGAACAGACCATCCTTCCCTTGGGGCTGCCTCCGTGATGTGTAAAAGCTGGTAGAATTACGATGCCTGAACTCACAGTATGAGGCACAAGAACCACAAAGCCAGACAACCAGGAAACAGGCCTAGAGGCTGGACAATTCAGTGGGAAAGCCAGAGACCCCCAGATTTGATGTCTCGTGTGTAGGTGCAGTCATCACCATCACAAGCAGCTATGGTCAAGGGCTCATGCAAGGGAGGAAAGGAAGGAGACACAATTCCCATCTTTCACATCTGTCTGGGACAGAACAGGGCCATGGGTGCACAAAGATGATAGACAACCGAAAAGAGCCACAGGTAGTTTTGCAACCATTTACTGCAGACCAGCCAGACGCGAGGAGCCATGCAGGGCACGGACACACAGAATGGCTGCAGCCCCATCTTGAGGCATCCATCCCAGCCTAACTGGGGAAGTGCAGTCATCCACCTGTCCTTCATGCATCCATCCATGTAGCCACACACTGGGTTTACCTAGCTCCTCACAAACACGCCAGCCCTGGCTAGGTGCTAGGGAGAACAAGAAGGCCAGGACAGAGGATTAGATACTCTGTAGTTGAAAATCCATACGAATTAAACATTTCCATTAAATCCTTACCATAACCCTGGGAGGTAGGCATATTGGTGTCCTCATCTTACAGATGGAACTGAGGCTCAGTGTGGCTCAGGAGCTTGCCCCAAATGACAAAGAGAGGAAATGCAATCCGGGATTCCAACCAAGCGAGCCTGGCACCAAGCCCGTGCTCTTAATAAATTGACAATTATCACATAGTTAATTATAGTACGATGAGATCACTGGTGACAGAGGAAGCATCACGGAAGAGATCATGAATTTTGTGTAGGGAAGAGGCAGTCTTTGAGTTTTCCAAGGTGGGCAGCAAGGGAAAGGCATCGCAGGCACAGATAACAAGCGCAAGCTGAGGCAGAGGGGAATGGAGGGTTTGCCTACGGCAGCGGGATAGGAGCTACTGTGTGGGAGGGGGTCTGATCACGGAAGGCTTTGCACGCCAGGCTGCAGGGCATCTTTGCCTGGTCACTGCTTCCTGCTGCAACTCAACCACACTCAACCATCCTCTGCTCTGTAGCAGAAGCCTTCCTGGGGGCCTCCTTGTCCCCCGAACCTGGCAGGAGCTGCCTGTGCCAGCTAAGTTGCAGGCCTTATGTTTGCATGCACAATCCCATCTTCTCTTGGCCCCCCCAAGTGGTACATGCTCCAAGAGGAGCAGACTGAGGCCAGAGGTCCCAGGGAGTCCCCCAACAGACACGGGGTGGAGCATGTGACCCTCTGAAGTTGGACCCCAGCTCCCACAGACATCTCTACCACAGAGTCAAGGCACTTTTTCATTCTACTCACAGCTTGGAGTCCAGCTTCAGGAGGAAACCCAACCGATCATACTCTGAAAAAGAAAAGCAGAAAACGTCACTGGAGTCAAGCCACTGCTGACACGAGCAGGTTGCATTTCCCAGACACAGACCATGGGACAGACAACGGCTCAAGGAACAGAGCCAAACACATAAGTCACGACTAAGTTTACGTCAGAGAACTGCTGAACACCTGTTTTATGAAGGACCAGGTTCAATGCCAGGTGTTTCCCAGACCCTCTGGGCCAACAGTCCTATGTTGGCATGTAACTGCCTTCCTGTTTAAATGTGGTACTTGACTGAAATTTGCTTAAACCACAAAACTGGACCCCCAGAGAAGTAACAGGGCAAGAAGCAATCTCTGCTTCCTCTAAGCTCGAATCATAATTTTTGCTGAAGCAGTCGTGTTTACTGTCTTCACTCTGTAGCCAAAGGGTCTTCAAATCCATGGCAATGAACCCAGGCTCTTCATGACAGCCACAAAGACCTGAGAGATCTGGTTACATAAATATTAGGGAACTGAAAATGAAATCTAAAAATAAGTTGTAAGATGTCTACGACAACTGATAAATCCTGAACAGTTTAAGTTCTTTACATCTTCCCTCATTGTAAAATGAAGCTGAAGTAGCCTTACAAAGTTGTAGGAAGTACAAGATTTCTAAAAAGAAGACATCTGGGACCGAAGGGGAAAATAAGCATAAGAAAAACAACAAAATACAACCAGGATAAGAATACGCAAACCGGATGACCTGTAAGGTCCTATGTGCTCGCTGGAGGAAGATTACAGATTTAAACCACCCCAAGATTTCTTCAGCATTAGCAAAAGCTAAGTGCAAAGCACTGATAAAATGGTTTATAGTGTTCATAAAATAAACCAGGAGAATCACAGCTATTCATGCTACGAAGACTTGAGAAGTACCCTAAGGTGATTTCTTGTATCTTTGTTCAATGATTGCAAAATGTGTGTGTGTGTGTGTGTGTGTGTGTGTTGGCTACATCAAAATAAGGCAGCCTATGAATGCAGCTCTCAGTTGGCCTGGCTTTACCTGAGGATAAAAGATAAAAGAGAATACCAAGACCAAACAACTAAGTGGAAAAGACCATGCGGCAAGGCTTTTGAGGAACTCCATCTTTAATAAGATGGGCCAAGAGAAGGATGTTACACATACTGACAAGTACCTCGAAGGAGCCATTCTGCAAGGCCAAGTGAGGCCCGGATTTGAACTCTTTCTTAAGCAGCAGAGCTGCCATGAGAGAGTAATTCCTTTTCTTAAAATTGAAGATACCAACTAGGACACACAGCCCAACAGAAGCTTGCCTCCCAGGAGAATATGCTCAGGCAGTCAAAGCCTTTCCTCAAAATAATTCTGCTTTTGCTCTAACTCAGATAAGTGGATGGGAAACTGCTTAATATATCAGGAATCTATAAAAGTCAGCAAGGGAAAAAAAAAAAAGGTTTCAATTTTAAAAATAAACTGAAGGGGCGCCTGGGTGGCTCAGTGGGTTAAAGCCTCTGCCTTCGGCTCAGGTCATGATCCCAGAGTCCTGGGATCGAGCCCCGAATCGGGCTCTCTGCTCAGCAGGGAGCCTGCTTCCCCCTCTCTCTCTGCCTACTTGTGATCTCTGTCTGTCAAATAAATGAAATTTTTTAAAAAAATAATACATAAACTGAAAACAAAATTTGCAAAAAGGGTTAGTTTCGAAGGTTAATACTCATTCAGCAAGACTATTTGTCATTCCGTAAAAAAAAAAAAGAGAGAAAATCTCATTAACTTGCCCACACCTGTTGCCTTTCCCCAAGTGGTCATAACCTTAGGGCAACCAGCCTGCAACTGCTCCTCGGACCCAAGCTAAGACTTCGCTGGACATACAATGAATCCACACTTTGGCTGGTTCCTTCCAGACACCAGAGAATGTTTTCCCGTTATTGCAAACTTAGATGTCTGGGCCAAGCAAGAACATAACACAAACGAGGGAAGGAGGGGGAATGTGATACTCTCCCATAGTAACTCATACCACTGATTTTAGCTGCACTGAAAACAAATCCTGTTGAAATGTCTTTTTCTCACTATGCCTTTTTGTACAGTAGCCATAATGTCTACAGATTATTTTCCAGTGGCGTCTTAAGTTTGGTTTCCCACATACACATGCTAACTGCATATTAAGTGGGTAAGAAAACTTTGTGTTTCTAAAGAAATTCCCTTCGTGGCTCTCCTGGACTGTTGTCTTTGCTCTTGCTCTGAGCACCAGAGATATTTCATTTTACTCTGTAATTTAAGGAAAGGTAACTGTGTGAGCCCAACAATGATAAATGGCAACTGACATTGCCTTCAGGTCACAGAGCCAAGAGGGGGTAGAGCCCATCTGGAGACTCAATGCCTTGCCGAAGGAGGGGAGTCTCCGCCGGCGCCAGATAACAGAGGCAGCCAGTGATGCAGGCCCAGCATTGCCAGGTTCTGATTTTTTTTTCAAAAGCCAAGAATTTGGGTCTTTAAAGGTAAACCTTCTCAATGTGTAACTATTAACAGTACATTCAAGGAAAATTTAAAGATTAGTAGGAGGATTACCCAAAATACATCCCCGGGCAGGATTCGGCTAGTGGGCTCTCGGTCTATAAACTCTGTCCTTGGCTGGCAGCCCATGAGGACTGGAAACATTTCTCTTTTATGGCTGCACCCAGTCGATGCTCCCTAAGTATTGGCTGACCGTTATTACTGGGACTATTTGGTCACGATGGTCATGTATCCAAATCAATCACCTAATAGCATGCTGAAAAGAGTATTTCAGGGGAGCCTGGGTGGCTCAGTCTATGAGGCATCTGACCCTGGACTTTGGCTCGGGTTGCAATCTCAGAGTCGTGAGATCCAGCTCCGAGTCAGGCTCTACACTGGGCCTGGAGGCTGCTTAGGATTCTGTCTCCCTCTGCACCACCCACACCGTCTCCCCACTGCTCCCTCATTCGCTCCATCTCTCTTAAAAAAAAAAAAAAAAAAAGAGTATTTCAGCCAAGCCTGTGGGATGATACATTTCAGACACTAAGATACATTTCAGACACTAAAGTGAGGTTCTAGACTGAGATGTAAAAAATATCTGAGCGCTTGCTACATAATTCGAAAGGCCCTCCCTCCACCAAATATAAAAGTAACCGGCTAGGAGCAATTAAGGAGGGAGAATTTGAACAGCTTCCCTGGAGAGCTGTGCTAGGGACTCCATCTCACTGAAGGAGCAGGATGGGTAGTACTCGTCTCTCCCTCACGCCTGGTGAGGGAGGCTTCACTTTGACCCTTCAAGAGTGGGGAACATGGTGGACTTCGGGTGCCCGACTTCCACCTGACCGGTGTAAAGGACACAAGGTGGGCTGGATGCAGAGAGGTGCGTCAGAACTGGCCGGTGCTCCCAGGATTTGTTGCAGAAAAGGATTTGTGAATGAGCTGGTGTGGGTTTGTTTGGGGTCCCTTCTAAAACACCTGTCCGGAAGGTGGCCAGGGCCACCACAGAGAGCAGTGGGGCAGACACCGAGTCCAGGAGCTGCAGAAGGAGTGACGAGGCTCTGGAAGGCACATTGCCCCCCTCAGGGGAACTGCACAGCAGAGGTCCCTCGGTGGAAGGGAGCCTCTAAAATGCCTATCAGAGCACCCCACAAACGTTAGCTTTAAACACTCAGCAGCTGAAAGAGTGTTAACAGGCTCTTATGTCTTTTCTGCTCCCATTCTCTCTCCCTTCCCCAGCGATTCCAAAGAGGTCAGAAATGGCAGCCAGCATCTGGGGAGGAGTGGGAAGAGAGGCCAAGCAAGGCACATCGCCTTCCCAGGGTCAGGCACCGGCTGGTACGAAGCTCTGAGGGCAGGGAGGGTAAGTCACTGTAGCTTTGAATGAATTGAAAGCTATGGCTCTTACATAAGGCTGGATACTCTAATTTTGGAATTGGTGACTCAATGTCACCATGGGATTTTTATCACCTCAGAGGTATCAAAAAAATTCTCTGGACCTCCCACACTGAAAACATTTTAAGGGGACACAGGGAGACAAAATAAAGTCAGCTTTGATTATTCCCTGATGTGTCTTGAATGTTCAATATACTGGTTGTACTAATTCAGGCAAAAAGGGCAATTTAATGGTTCACACAACCGAACTGTGGAAAGGACCAGGGTGCAGAGGGCTTCAGGGACCACGGAAAGTTGACTGGAACACCACTGGGCCTCCCTCAGCCATTACTCTCCCTGACCGGCTTCCTTCCTGTCAGAAAACATGCTGCCAGCAACTTTCAGACACACGTCTTCAGCTTTGCCTCTGAAAACAGATAGAGACTCGGTCTTTCTGCTCCTAATGGCGAAACTCCCAGGGAAGGTCCAGGAGTGGCCTGGTGTGCATCCGTTCCTCACGCCTGCTCTCATCACAGTGACGGGAGACGAGGGTTGTAAAAGAATCATGATTCCCACAGGACACATGTGGTTAGAAGCATCTTCCAGAAGAAGGAATGTGCTGTCCCGGACAAATGCAGGCTCTCGGGAACAGTAGGAAGTCTTTGGAAAACTGAGAGCTAGCTTACCCTCTTGGGGAACAAAAGGTATGGCCACAGACCATGTCAAATGGACCACTGTTACAATGGGCAGTGGACTTTTTTCCTCTCATCTGGGGAGATGATTTTTTCAGCTGCTGTGGGATTTTTTTTCTTCCCGCACCATTCTCCTTTTAAAATCCTTCTCATGTTGGGACCCCTGGGTGGCTCAGTGGGTTAAGCTGCTGCCTTCGGCTCGGGTCATGATCCCAGGGTCCTGGGATCGAGTCCCTCGTCGGGCTCTCTGCTCAGCAGGGAGCCTGCTTCTCCCCTCTCCTTTCTGCCTGCCTCTCTGCCTACTTGTGATCTCTGTCTATTAAATAAATAAATAAAATCTTAAAAAAAAAAAATCTTTCTCATGTTGCCCTCTGGCTCACCTCCCTCCACCTCTCGGTAGACCTGAAGCCTGGCTCTGCCATGTGAGACCTCGCTTTGCCTGCAGCTCTCAAGGGAAGGCCGCTTTTCCTCTCAGATGCCAGCTTCCTGGAGACATGAGGAGGAGTGCTCAGGATGTGCTGTGGTGCAGTTTTTATCACCTTTCCTGGGTTTGGGGTTCGCTGAGCTTCTTGGATCTATATTAATCAAATTTGAAATTTTCCTAGCCATTATTTCTTCGAAATTTTTTCTGCTCTCCCCTCTCTTCAGGGGAGTTCCAATGATACAAGTATTAGGCTGCTTGACATTCCACCACTCAGTGATGTGCTTGCTCTGTTCATTTTTTTTTTCAGTAATTTTGCTCTCTGTATTTTATTTTAGATAATTCCTATTAAAATATCTTCTAGTTCCACTCTTATCTTCTGCAGTATCTAATTGTTTATTGGTTTGGTACAATTTTCATCATGAACACTATTTTTCATCTCTAAATTTCTTTTTTTATATCTTAAATGTCTTTCCTTAATATTCTCATGATTTCTTCTATCTTCCTGAAGATATGGTGTATGTTTCAAATGTCTCTGCCTACTAATTCTATCACTTGTTATCACTAGGCCTATTTCTATGGACTGTTTTTTCTGCTTATTATGGATTATTTTTTTCATGCTTTTCTGGTCATTATATATAAAACATTTTTTAGGTTTTTAATTTTTTTTTTTTTTTAGGACTTTTTAAAAGGTAATCTCTATACCTAACGTGAGGCTCAAACTCACAACCCTGAAATCAAGAGTCACATGCTCCACAGACTGAGCCTGCCAGGCACTCTTAAGTTTTTAATTTTAACTCCAGTATAGTTAGCATACAGTGTTGTATTAGTTTCAGGTGAACAGGTGAGCCTGGTCATTCTTGATGGGATGCCAGCCATGTGAACTTTACTTTGTTCGGTGCAGGATATTTGTGCGTTCCTTATTTATTTTTGAGGTGCAGTTAAATTACTTAGAAAGTTTGATCCTTTCAAGGTTTGCTTTTAAGCTTTGTAAGGGTTAAGATGAAAGGCAAAGTGGATTTTAGTCTCAGTCTTCGGTCTGAGCTTTTTCTCTCCTGAGGTCCAGACTTGTATATCCAGCTGTCTGCTGGACATATCCGCTTCCTACAGACACCTGAAATTCAGGCTGCCCCACACAGAGTTCTCTTTCACCATTCTCACACATGTAGAACCTGGTTCTTCTCCTGTAGTCCCTGCCTTAATGAATGGCACCACTATTCACCCAGCTGCCGAGCTTGAAACCTGAGAGAATTCCTTGATTCCTATTTCCTTCTATTTAATTACCGTGTCCTTTTTTTTCTTTTTTCTTTAAGTTTTCCTTTAAGGGTGGCTCACTCGGTTAAGTGTCTGCCTTTGGCTCAGGTCATGATCCCAGGGTCCTAGGAACGAACACCACATTGGGCTCCATGCTCAGCGGGGAATCTGCTTCTCCCCCTACCTCTCCACAGCCTGGCTTATATTCTCTCTCACCTCACTCTCGCTCTCTCAAATAAATAAATAAAATCTTAAAAAAAATTAAGTTTTAATTTAAATTCCAGTTAGTTAACATACAGTGTAATGTAATATTAATTTCAGGTATACAATATAGCAATTCAACACTTCCATACAATACCCAGTGCTCATCACAAGTGCACTCCTTGATCCCCATCAGCAATTGCCCCCTCCTCCTACCCACCTCATGCCTGATAACCAGTTTGTTCTCTATAGTTAAGAGTCTATTTCTTGGTTTGCCTCTCTTCTTTCCCCCTGGCTCATTTGTTTTGTTTCTTAAATTCCACACATAAATGAAATCATATGGTATTTGTTCTTCTCTGACTTACTTCACTTTCCACAAAACTCTCTAGCTCTATCTGCGTCTTTGCAAATGGCAAGCTTTCATCCTTTTTATGGCTGAGTAATATTCCATTGTATATATACCACATCTTCTTTATCCATTCATCTGTCGATGGACACTTGGGCTATTTCCATAATTTGGCTATTGTGGATAATGCTGCTATAAACATTGGAATACATGAAGTACCATGTTTTTTTTTTTTTAATTTCATCTTCTAAATGGATCTCAAATCCACTTACTTTTGTCCATTTTTACTATCCTTGACTAAGAAGCCAGGTTCACCTCTCATTTGGATTACCTGCCTCCTTGTCTTGTCCCCCTCTAACAGATTCTTCCTGATGTGACCAGAGCTATCTTTCTACATGACAAATATGGTTATGTCATATGTCAGACACTTAACTGACTGAGCCACTCTGCTTAAGGGGAGCCTGAGTGGCTCAGTCAGTTAAGCGTCTGCCTTCAGCTCAGGTCATGGTCCCAGGGTCCTGGGATCGAGCCCCATGTCAGGCTCAGTGGGGGGCCTGCCTTTCTCTCTCCCTCTGCAGCTCCCCCTCCTTGTGTTGTCAAATAAATAAAATCTTAATAAAAAATAAATAAGGGGCACCTGGGTGCCTCAGTGGGTTAAGCCTCTGCCTTCGGCTCAGGTCATGAACTCAGGGTCCTGGGATCGAGCCCTGCATCGGGATCTCTGCTCAGCAGGGAGCCTGCTTTCGCCTCTCTGCCTACTTATGACTTCTCTCTCTCTCTCTCTCTGTCAAAAAAAAATTAAAAAATATTTTAAAAATAAATAAATAAATAATAAAATAACTCTGCTTAAAATCTCTGAACACCCTCTATTGTCCTAAGAATGAATCCCTGTCTCTTAGCTCATAAGGCTCTGCAGGATCTGACCTACAGCGACCATTCCAACCTAACTTTTGGAGTCCCTGCATCATCCCCACTCTGCCCCTGCCAAATGCTATGCTCTGGCCAGGGCTGAGCTACTTTATTTTCCTCCAAAGTATCTTTACCATCTCTAGGCCTTTATACACGCTTTTCCCTTCACTTAAAACCTTATTCCCAACCCCTTCCCACATTGGTTATTCCCTACACATTGTTTCTAAGTGACCCACAGTCACCTCAAACTCAAAATGCTGCAAATCAGACTTAACCGTTCCTTGTCCCCCAGTCCTATTTTTTGTTTTGTTCTGTTTGTTTGCTAGGTCCATTACCATTCAGTCCTCCAAGAAAGCCATGGTTGGTGTATCCTCTCTCATTTCTAAATACAGATCCTTCTCCCGGCACCGCGGTCACTGCTTTTGCGGGATCGGCACTGTTGCTTAGGCCGTGCAGCAAGTTCTTCCTCTTGTCTGTACCTGTCCGCCACTCCCCTTTGGGCGGCCTTTCTGCCTGAGAGCTACTGCAGACAACGTTTCCTCTATCTGCAGTGCCTTCACTCACCCTGCTGACTTGGCAAACACACTCATCCTTCGAGATACAGTTGTCAAAGCAAAATCTAACAGGTACTTTGGTAGTGCCACAAGGACTTTTGTGGCTCAGCCTTTACCTACCCTTCCATCTCCATCTTGCGCTATCCTCCCCACTGTGCTCTCGGCTCAGGCCATTCCAGCCTCCATTCAGTTCCCTGCGTAAACCATGAGCCGTCTCAACATAAGACTTTTTCCTAGAAGCAGTGTTTTTCTGTCTGAAATGTGTCCTCGCCTCTTTACTTGGCTTAATTCCCGCTTATCCTTTAGACCCTAGTTCGAATGTATTCTTTCAGAAGAGCGTTCGCTGACCCTCGTGCCTAGGTTGTGACCTCTCTCTGAGGCTCCTCTAACACACTGTTAGAGCACTAACAGTCATTTGTCCTCATGGCACTTCTGTCCTCCTTTGGAAACAAGCCCCTTGAATTTCTTTGAAGGAACTGCCTTTCTCTTCTCCTGCAGGTGAGTGGTGAGACTGTAAACAGGATTTGCCTGCCCAGAGTGGAGGCACTTGACAAAAGCTAGGTTAGGTAGTTGGCTCTTTCTCTCTTAAACTGAGTGGTAGCAGGGAGTAAAACAGGGTGCTGAAGAAAGGGACCATTTGTTGTAATCTAGATTCCTGGCACTGCCATTCATGTCCTTTCTGAGGACCAGCTGCTTGACCTTTAATGGGGTTCTATGGGTACATGTGACCTTCGAGCAAATTCCCTTTTCTTTTAAGTTAGCCAGATTCTCTTTCTGTTGCTTGCCGTTAAACAATCCTAACTCAGTGTGCCTTGTATAGGGTCTGGCATAGAGGCTGGTATTCCATCAACGTGCTGAACAGATGGAAGAATGAATGGAGTGACCAGGTGACCGAGAGCCTAATGAGTAGCCCTAAGACCTGGAGTCTTTGTCTTCCACCACCCCCTGCTGCAAGAGGGCAACAGGAACTGTGCACCCATGATGCCACCAGTAGCTGCAGCTCTCTGTCACCAGCCCTGACCCCTTTCACAGCACTTCCAGCACACCCAGATGATTATGTCACAGTCACCTGCCCACACAGAGAGCCTGCCCTGGCTCTTCTTAGGCACTCTTCCCCCATTTCAGTTTCTGGCTTTTACTTTGGGGTCTCCTTCTGAGGACTCCACATTTGCCCAGGCAATTCCCTCCTGTCGTTTGTAAAAGCCTAAAACTTAACTTTCTCCACAAAGACTCCCTGAGGCTCCCGAGTGACTACCCCATTTCCAGCGCAGCCAGGGATCTGACCTGACCAACCTGCGCTCTCAGAGTCAGAAGCTGGGGACTGGTGGACTGATCTGTGCCCTGTTCCTCATGGAGTTCCCGGACTAGCAGGAAAGCTTACGTCTGATCTTTAGGAAATGTAAACTAGAACAGAAAGCAATCAGGGAGCCAGAGACATAATGCTCTGGGACACAGGAGCAAAGTTCCTTACTGTTGGGTTTGGGCAAGGCTACAGAGCCCAGAGCATCTTACTCTATACAAATGTGTTTTTTGAAGCTGCATGTGAATGCCACTCAGACAAGAGGAATGCTATTTTGAGTGTACCAACTCTTCAGGGTCAACTTGCAGCTGGGGAAGCCGGCAGTAAAGCCTGGGTCTCACCAGTAGCCCATGGATGTCGAATCTGTTGTAAGTACACAAGACTCTGGGACTTGCAAGTCAGCGGGCACAACGCAGGCCAATGTGTGTAGACAGTGCCCCCAGGGCCTAAAGGTGCTCTCTCCTCAGGTGTCAAAGCAGCAAGCCCACAGCCCACAGTGGGAAAGAGATGTTTAGTCTGGTGGTTTGGGCTTCATGCCTCAGCCAAGCTGCAAAGCTCAGCATTATAAAAATCCCTGACCAAGGAGCACATGTGTGTCTGCTGCCTGGCTCCAGGTGGGAAGTGGCATGGATAATGCAAATCTCTGCTTCTCTCCTCCTGCACCTGCACCACGTCAGACATGTGAACAAGCAAAACGGTCTTTGAAATTAACCATTAATCTTCCACTGCTGTTCCAAAGGACTACGTTGGTGTTCTGAGGTCATGCAAACTCCTAGGAGGCTCAGACACTGGACATAAACAAAAGGGGGTCACGCACTAAAGTGTGTATGCACCTAGCGATAAACCCTCTCTCTAAGGCAAAATTAACGAAATTTAAAAAAAATTTTTTTTTAAGATTTTATTTATTTATTAGAGAGAGAGAGAGAGAGTGAGCACAGGCATACAGAGGCAGAGGGAGAAGCAGGCTCCCTGCCGAGCAAGGAGCTGGATGTGGGACTCGATCCTAGGACGCCGGGATCATGACCTGAGCCGAAGGCAGCCGCTTAACCAACTGAGCCACCCAGGCGTCCCAAAATTAACGAAATTTCAAGGAGAAATATACAAGTCTCCTGTCATCACAATGGGAAACACGAGAACCACTGAAAAACCAGGCTCACAGAATCCGTGAGAATTGAGAAGACCTGAACAGAACAATCACTAAATTTGAACTGATATACAGAGTACCTCACACCCAGCGAGTAGAGAATGCACTTTCTTTTCAAGCATATATGGAACATTTATGAAAACTGACCACCTCTGAGGCATAAACCCTGATATAAAAAATTATGAACACTGAAATAAGCTTGAGCTTTTCACTTAAAAATTTGAAAATGCCTATTTGTGTCTTATAGCAATTCAATTATTTAATATACTCTCTACTTTGTATTTCATTTTGTTCATAATTCCGTAAAGAAAATAATAAATGTGGGATGCCTGGGTGGCTCAGTCGTTAAGCATCTGCCTTCAGCTTAGGTCATGATCCCAGGATCCTGGGATAGAGCCCTGCATTGGGCTCCCTGCTCTGCAGGAAGCCTGTTTCTCCCTCTCCTCCCTGCTGTGTTCCTTCTTTCATTGCGTCTCTCTCTGTCAAAAAACCCAAAATCTTAAAAAAAATCATAAATGCTCTCACAATGCCTGATTAGATAACCCTAAGTGCCCCCCCCGTTTATTTTAGTGTGGTGTACAAATAGAATAATTCTCAACCTCTGCTCTCATGTGTAAACAGTCGGGAACACCATGCTACACAGTGAGATCCTATTCTAGAATGAAGCGAGACCTCCCTCAAAGGTCCCCAAGCAAGGTATCCTACTCTAGCCTCATCATTAGGCCACGGACCCCCACAATGGAATTTCTGGAACACAGGTGCACATCGTGAGCCAACTGTGCTACTGGCCTTTTTGGCCTCCAGTGACCCACTTCCCTTTCTCAGTCTAAAGAACCACCACAAATTCCCACCAGCTGTCCCTATAATCTGCACAAAGCAGATGTTTAGTAACTAATAGCTGTTGAGGACATCAGAACATTTCCCACGAAGAGGAGCAGTTTGAGGAACACTACCAGGGTATATAAAGTTTAGTTCATGGGCTAAAGATACGGATGTCATTCTATGGGAAAATGACAGTGCTTCGTATCAGGAAACACACAGGCCAGCCAGGCAGGACAGGCCACCAGGAAGACTCCAACCACATTATGGAAGCAGCTCTGCGGCTAGATCTTCTCTGACGGGGTCGTCTTTGGCTCCAGCCTCTGAGCTATGATGAATGGCTAAGTGCAAAGGGCTGAGTGGTAAATGGAACAAGGACCTATCCTAACCGAAAGAGGTCTCTCATTTCCAAAGGAATGGCACTGCACAGTCGCCAATAAAAGTCATAAGCTATATTAAACATAAGTAATATAGGTCATGGCTTGGGTGAAAGGGAAAGTTGGCAACAGTTGCAAATGGGCTGTCAGACACAGCAGATGAAGGGAGAAAAGTGAGGGAAACAACCGTTTACTGAGCACCTACTGTGAACTCACACTGCTCTCAATACTTTTACCTACACTCTCTATTTAATCCTTACAGCCCCATGGGGCAGGCACCGTCTCCATTCTATGTGTGAGGGGCCAGAGGCTTAGAGAGCAGAGAGGACATGTTCTAGATCCCCAACTGCTAAGCAGACCAGCTGAACAAACCCAGGTCTGACTCTGAAGCTTCTTTTTTTTAAATTATGCCACACTGACTCTCAGAGGCAACAAGAACAGCAGACCCACATAGGAAGAGAGCAATTATCTATTACCTCCACGCCTCTGCCCCAGGGTGATGGACAAAGGCCCCAGCCATGCCCCACATGAGTCATGGGAGTCAGCAATTGCCCAGAGGGGCTGGCCAACATGCAAACAGCTCCCACATCATCTCAAGTCAGGGAAATAAATCATAACGGAGGATCAATTCATCAGAGACAAACTAAAATAGGAAAAGCAGTATTATAAGATAAACACAGAAAAATTCACTGACCTAGACTAAATTAAGTGACCCAGTAAAATAACTCAGAAGTTCACAAACTGAAATCCAATCTTAAATGGGTACACGCTGGTGCGGGGGAGGGGAGAGGCCTCACAAGAAGCTCCTGATAAGTCATGGTCCCCTGTGACTATGGACCCTCTGTCCCAGCACAGCATAGCTCTTCTCCAGCACGAGACACCTGGGACCGGCAGAAAGTGGAACCTCACTGGGAGGTAGGAGTCCCAGCCCAGCCGGTGCCGGCCAGTAGGTCACGCACCTAGTTCCCTCTCTCCTGGGAAAACAGCCATGCCCTAAGCAGAGCATGCAGGGAATTCTATTCTATCAAGTGTGTCCAGACCACGCCAGGGCATCTTGAGTGAAGCTGCAGGAGAATTTTGGCGGATGACATGTCAAAAGAGCAGTGGGGACAAGACATAGAAAAAACAGCTCACTCTGCAGTTGGTATCCTAAACTTCATGGAGCTTATCACTTCATAGGGCAGATAAGGACAAATAATCACCAAGCAATTGTTACATAAAATAAGACAGAGTCCCTCTCTCCAAAAAAAAAATTTTCTTTTTTCCCAGCAGTAGGATTAACACATGCTATTTATTAACTATATAATAAGTTTTTTTTCATCTGGATTTTTAAAGAATGAAGCTAAGAATCATTTGAAATTCCCATGATCTGAAGTTAATTGCTGTAAACATTTTAGTGAATATCTTCTCAGAAATCTCTCTTTCCAGAAATACATGTGTGAATGTGCATATATAATTTTACTTATACGTGGCCTCAATATACATGCTTTTTGTTCCTGTTTTGCTCACTCAACAATATCCTCAATGTCTTTCTGTATCAATAAAAATAAAATTACATCATCATTTTTAATGTCTATGCAGTATTCCACCATACGGATGTACCATTTTTTTTTAATATTTTATTTATTTATTTGTTAGAGAGAGAGCGAGCACAGGCAGACAGAGTGGCAGGCAGAGGCAGAGGGAGAAGCAGGTTCCCTGCCAAGCAAGGAGCCCGATGTGGGACTCGATCCCAGGACGCTGGGATCATGACCTGAGCCGAAGGCAGCTGCTTAACCAACTGAGCCACCCAGGCGTCCCCGGATGTACCATTTTTTTACATAATCCTTGAGTATGCACTGCTTGATGGACATCGCCATTTCTATTTTTCTACTCCTCAACAAATATTTACTGAGCACCTATTATGTGCCAGCTACTGTTCTCTAAGTACCAGGGACACAGTGATGAACAAGACAGGCAAGGTCCATGGCCAAATTCTACTGGGGAAGACTGACAGAACTCAAGTAAAGAGCACATAATTTGAAGGAAGGATGAGTGCAAAGAAGAAATAAAGACATACCTTCCTAGAGAAGGACTGGGTGTCAAGAGAGCAGATTACTTTAGGTGAAGCAGGCCAAGAAGGCCTTCCTGCAGAGAGGACATCTGAACACAGACCTGGCACAGTCACGGCAAGCGGGAATGAAGCATTCCAGGATGAGGAGATACTGAGCACAAAGGCCCTGGCGCAGAAAGGGACCTGGCCTCTTCACAGACTCATAGGAATGCCAATGTGGCTTGAGGGCAGTGAGGGACAAAATGGACAAAACACAAATGTGAGATAATTCCAGAGAAATTGGAGTGGGAGCCAGCAAGTCAGATTCTGTAGGTCTTGGAGTTGGGATTTCAAGTGCACCATGAAGTCAAAGGAGAGCTTTCAGTGGGAACAAGATATGATCTGACTTACATTTGAAAAGATCATTCTGGCTACAGTGGAGAATGGATGACCAGGAGGTAACAAATGAGCAGAGAGACCAGTAGGTGCTTCCTTATCTAGGAGAGAAAAGATGGTACCTTGGACAGAGCTGCTAGAAAAAGGCTGGACAAGGACACATCAGAAGACAGAAAAGGTAAGAAAAGGAAAGAGGAAGGGCAACAATCAAAGTGGTTGCCAGATCTGTGGGTTGAACACCTGGGGGGATGGGGACCAAAAAAGTGGGAGAAGAAACACTTTGACTACACAGATCCCACACACATTGCATTAGATTTATACTAAGTATTTCGGTTTGGAGAGGGGCTGCTGTTAAATTTTTATTTTTTATTTTTAATTATTCATTGCTAGTATATGGACATATAATTAATTTTTTGTGTTTTGATCTTATATCCCATCATCTTGCTAAACTCACTAATTAGTTCTAGGAGGGGTTTTTTTGGTAGATTCCTTGAGATTTTCTATGTAGGCAATCATGTCACCTATGAGGAGGATCAGTTTTACTCCTTCCTTTCCAATCTGTGCTCTCATTGTTCCTTTTTCTTGCCTTTCTGCACCAGCTAGGACTTGCAGGAGTGGTTCTGGATCTCAGAGGGAAAGCAGGTTTTCACCATGAGGCCTGCTGTTTGTTGTACATTGTTTAGAGATGCCTTGTATCCAGTTGAAGAAGTTCCCTTCTAAGCTTACTGAGAGCTTTTTTTATTGGGAGTAGATGCTGAATTTTTGTCAAATACTTTTTCTTCACCAATTAACATGACCATGTAGTTTCCCTTCTTTAGACAGTAAATATGGCAGTCTGCATTGACATTTGAATGATGAACCAGCCTTTCATTTGCAGGATAAACCCCACGTGGGCACCAAATCTGGGGAGTTTCAGCCATTACTCCTTTGAGTGACTCTTCTGTAGTGCACTGTTTCCCTTCTTCTAGGATTCCAACGGGAGATAGTAACCTGGTGTTGCCCATGCATCAGTGGGGCTCTGCTCAAGTTTTTTTTTTTT
>ML105487.1:22535-37574 GCA_003697995.1 Taxidea taxus jeffersonii | reverse complement strand
CCTGAAAGCTGGGTTAGGGACTCTGCATCTGTAAAAGCCATTGCACAAAAGCCATTTTCTGGAAGCTTCCAGGGAATGGTTGGGTCCCAGGTTCAGGGTGTGTGACAGCTGGCTTCGTGACAGAAGTAACAGGCAGGCACCGAAGCAACAGCAGATGAAACATGGGTATGCCAATGGATAGTAAGAGACTCTCGTGCCTTCACTCAAGAGCCTGCTCTGGGCCTGGCTGTGTGGGGTGCTGGAGGCAAACATGAAACATTGCCCTCGGGAGGCTCAGAGCCTAACAGGGGACAGAGAGGGTCTGAAATGTCAGGGTGGTATGGTAAATGTAACAAAGAGCCACGCACGTGGTGTTAGGGAGTCACCGGGAAGGAGGGACAAAATGAGGACAATGCCAGCGCAGAGCAAAGGGGCGTGGAAATGACATGCCAGTGACGTCAGACAAAGGGGCACTGAAAGATCGGGGGTCTTCTCCCTGTGTGGATTTGGGGTTTACAGATTATGGGAAATCAGTATTAGCCTTCATTTTCCTATCACTTGAGGAGGGGAAACAAGACTGCCAAAGCACGAAGCTGACTGTGAACTACCGGGTGCAAACAGCAAATTTCTTCTCTAGACGGAGAAGGGGAAACACACCTCTTCTTGATAGCTGGTCCTGTAGGATCGCTCTAGCTCCTGATCCAAGAAGTTCAAGCTGAACTGATTGATGGGTGGCTTGAAAAAATAATCTTTCATCAGGCTAGGAGAAACCAAACATGCAGGTGATCAGTGTGGCACTGTCCCTGAACTCTACCGGCAGACTCCAATCAGCCTCCCAGACACCATTCCCGAAGCATGTCACACGGCCCACGTCTGGGAGTCACTGCGTGACAGATACTGCTCGACCCTCCTTGAGAACATACATCTGGATAGTGCTTTGTGTTTTCAGAATACACGTTATGTTTCCTCTCCAGTAATGCAGGACCATTTGCAGCCTTACAGCACACGTCATGAGCACTGTGCTTCTGGAGACAACTTCTGGGGTCTGGGGAAGCAGGCAGCTCTGCTGTGCTAGGAAACCACCGCTCTGAAGGACCAGACATCCCTGTACCGAGGACTTAGGCTGATTCCAAGGCTTCCGATGGAAACCTAACTCAGAGCCACTGTCCAGTCATTCAGAGCACTGACAGTAATGACCGCCATGAGAGCTGACAGGTCGTTATCACAAAACTGTTTGCAGAGTCACGGTAATTGGAGTGCTATTGTCACATATGCAGACTGCGTGTGAAACCTGAAAAATAACACTCAACGATTTTAATAGCAGAGACAACAAATCTGCTTTACGTGACTCTTTCATTCTTTTATGGTTGCTAGCAAATAGTAATATCTTTTTTATACAGCAGGAAATTTTTTTAAAAGATTTTATTTATTTATTTATTTGACAGAGATCACAAGTAGGCAGAGAGGCAGGCAGAGATAAGAGAGGAGGAAGCAGGCTGTCCGCAGAGCAGAGAGCCCGATGCGGGGCTCGATCCCTGGACCCTGGGATCATGACCTGAGCCGAAGGCAGAGGCTTTTAACCCACTGAGCCACCCAGGCACCCCTATATGGCAGGAAATTTAAGAGTGTGTTAACATGATTCCAGAAGGCAAATACAGCCATGGAGTGTAGTCTCTCTCCTTCACACAATAATGCCTGTAATTACATCAGATAAAATAGATAAAGTCATTCCCCTGTGCCTGACACACAGGGTCCCTGCAGCCCAGTCGACTCTCTGTGACAAGTGTGCCACACCTCACTATGCCCTCAGACTTGGAAGAGAGAAAATTCCATCCCCAAAGACAGATCCCCATCTTCCCTTCCACCCAGCAAGTGTGGACAGAGGGAAAACCAGCACAGCAGCTGTATGGAGGACGTGCAATGGCCACATGTAGCTAGACACCATGCTATTCTTCTGAAATTAATATCGACAAGTTCCTTTTCTGGGCACAGAGATTAGCTCCTTCTGGGCCAGTTCTCTCTGAGATAACAACAGTAAACTCTAGAAAAGATGTAAAAATGACTCCTAGGAGGTATTGGAGACTGATCAAAGGAGGTAGGAAATGGAGGAGAGTCACTCCTGGAAGAAGGGAATAGCACCAGCTTAATTTCCCATGTTTTACTGTTTTTCTTTTTTGCTTGAAGATAGCCACTAGTCAGCACCACATGCAGGACAGCTAAAACTCAGATGGAAAACCCACAATCTCCCTGGCTTGGAAAAATCAGAAAATAATGTTTGGGGGTGTCCACAGTTGGAAAAGGAGGTTGAAAATTGCAGAAAAAAAAAAAAGCAGAGAAGGGGCATCCCCAAATTCATCATATTAGCTCTGTGCAAATCTCTGGCTGACCCCTCAAATCTGCATGAGCATAGCAGACTCCAAGAAGCCTAATTAAGGCTTAAAAAAGAGCAGCAGCTGCCTACACCAGGGGAGACAAAGTTTTCTGTGGGAGTTTAGGTAAGTTAACTGCATGTTAAAACAAACAAACAAACAAAGAAACAAAATACTGACACTCTTCAGAGCAATATAACAGAATCCAGAGTTTCTAAGCACCACACAATCCAAATTTGCACAACATACAAAGAAACAGGAAAATATGCTCCAACTCAACAGAAAGGCAATCAGTGGAGACAATCTGAGATTACAAGAGGGTGGTACTAGAGGTCAGGGTCACAGTGTATGCCAAGGTAACACGAGTGAAAACTACAGCATAAGGAGTGGGAAGTAAGTAATGGATCTACACAGGTACAAGACGTCTACATTTCAAGAGAAAATGATACAGGTGGCCTGGCCAGCAAAAGAGCATGTGAATTTTGACCTCAGGGTCACGAGTTCAGGCCCCACATTGGGTATAGAGATTACTTACATAAACAAATAAGTAAACTGAAAAAAAGAAGTGAAATGATTCAATGTTAACCATAGGAAGACTATAAAAAAATTCAAGGATGCCTATCTGTAAGTCCTGGAGCAGCCACTAAAAAAAAAAAAAAAAATCATAATAATGCAAAGAGGTATGGCTAAAAAGCCAGAAAATATATACAAATGGAATTAAATGGCAGAGACTTTTAGAATGATTTAAAAAGCAGAATCATAAGAGACACACTTCAAATATAAGGATACAGGTTGAAATTTTTTTAAACGGAAATTGATAACACCAAGCAAAGAGTAAGAATAAGAGGCTACAGTTACTATATTAGTATCAGATAAAGTGGTTTTTACAACAGAGTATTACCAGGGATAATGAGGGACACTTCAAAATGACAAAAGGACCAATTCACCAGGAATTTATAACACTCATAAATGTGTATGAACCCCCCCCAAAAAAGCATGAAAATACTTGAAACAAAAACTGTCAGGACTAAAAGGAGACACAGAAAAATCCACAATTACAGTGAAAAAATTTTAAATCCCTCTCTTAACACTGATAGAGCAATAGATGAAAAGTAAAAAGATGATCTAATGCTGCCAACCGCCTGGACCTAATTGTGTTTATGGATTGCAACATCCTACAAATGCATGTGGTTTGTTCATGAAAACACATACATGTGAGACCACAAAAAAAGTATCAATAAATGTAAAAGGGCTGAAATCATACAGAGTATGTCTTTGGCTACAATGGCATTAAATCAGACACTAACAACACACATTTTCAAATACCATTCTTCACTAAAAGGAGCCAAGGCTCTTTGGACAAATGGCTGATTCCTAACTAGGGTTAGGGAAGATCTAAGACGAGCCTGGAACATCCTGTTGTGCTGGAAGAGAGAGCGAGAAACTGAAAAACAATTGGTGGAGGCGCTCCTGGGTGGCTCAGTCAGTGAAGAGTCCTACTCTTGGTTGTGGCTCAGGTTGTGATCTCAGGGTCCTGAGATCGAGCCCTGTGTTGGGCTCCCTGCTTGGCGGAGAGTCTGCTTGAGATTCTCTCTCTCCCTGGGCCCCTCCCATGCCCTCTCTAAAATAAATTAAAAAATTTTTAAATGATGGAGCCATGTCAAAGTGCAGTTGGTGCTGAAGTAGGAGAACTGACATTCTGAACAATCACAGTAAAGGCTGTTTTAAGCAAGAACCGCGATGGAGATGAAATCTAGGGAAGTATGCTGAGGAATGGCGTGCACACATGATCTTAAAGTACTGCTTACTGGTCACAAGGAGAAAATAACCAGACTGGAGAGGTCAACACTTGCCTGGTTGCTCAAAATTACTATCACCGATGGAAGACAAAGGGGCACCATTTGCCTCTGGATGGGATGCCTGAGAGGGATACATCATTTCTGTGGCCAAAATTTCTGGTCAAACTGGCATATGAACCAAAGATTAGGTCAAATATGCATCCATGTTGGATTTCCTGAATTTGGTAACCATGATTATGTAAAAGAACATCTTGTGATTTAGGAAATTTAATACTTAGGGGCAAAAGGAATGATATATCCAACTTAGTATCAAATGGCCCAGGAAAAACAACAACAACATAAATTTCATAGAGAGAGAATAAAACAGTAAAATATGAAAAGTTGGAAAATCGGGCAAAGGGTAGAATGAGAATTCTTTGTATTAGTCATGTAACTTTTCTGTAAGTTTCAAATTATTTCAAAATAAAGTAAAATACTGACAATAGAAAGGCAAAGATATGGGGATAAGGTGACTCAGAAAAAGGAAGACTCCTACCTGCAAATCTTTACTTTCATTGGTAATGGTTGAGTCTTACCTGTCTTCTTTGATAACATCAACAAAATGGGCATCTGTTTTCTCTCGGATGTTCTTGAACCTCAGTGGAAGGAGAGCTGACTGGTCCAAGCTCACTCCTGCCCACCTTCCCTTTTCCTGTAAGATCTCACACAAGGAGGTCTGACTGTTGGTGAGTTTCTCCTCTTGGGGAGGGCTCAGAAGTCCGTTCTGAGTTTTGGAACTCGGTGCTCCAGGAGCCTGCCTCAAGACAAGGGTGGGGGGAGCAGACACAGAGGCCGCAGTGTGAGCATGCAACAGTGCCACTGCAGCCCGACTTCGGCCATGCAGCAGCCCGACTGCACACCTGACCAGCACCTTCACATCTCCGTTCTAACCTGACACTCAACCTCTCTACCCATCTGCTTCTCCCCATCCCCTGTTCTGTCAGATTGTACCTCCATGGGTTGCGGCAGCCTGGAAGGTGTGACATTGTGGGAAGAGCCAGTGAGGAGGTGGAGGGAAGGTCACGGAAGAGCTGAGGCTCTTGGAGCTTGCTAACCACAGAATCAGCATTACAGAGGGCCATGGGCAAAGGTTTGGGGGACTAGAGCAGCGGATGTGCAATGGGGATCCATCCAGAGGAAGGTGGCAGGTGACACAACAATGGAGGATAACAGACAGAGGCCTCCCTTTGTTCTTGGAGGGGCTCTCCGATTTGGTCTCTGTCCTGCTTTTTAGTGCAGCCCTAGGTCTGTCTCCAGGTGAGACTTCTCTGGCAGTGTCCTCGCTACTGGCCCTGACCCCAAGCCACTCTCCACGCTGCACCTTTGCTCCTGCCGAGCCCCCCTTCTCTCTGCACGTCTTCTACCATGTGTTCTGGCCCGAGATTGTCCCTAGCTATGGCAGTCCACGAGGCTTTAAGCTCTTCCTGCCCAAGAAGGGAGCCCCAATCCAGCTGGGCACATGTTATTCTGCTTCACAAGGGTTAGACCTGACTCTCCAGCCTCATCTTTACTGCTCTATTCAAAACCCCCAGGATGAGAAGGTGTGGAACAGTGTCACCTACAAGGAGTTATTCTGAGAATTGAGAAGCTGACAAGACAGGACGGTCACCTCTGATGGAGGCACCAGGAGAGGAACTGACAGGAACAGCCGAGAGCTTACCTTGGTGCTGTTTTTATGCTCCTCTTGACAGCCGTTCTGGACCGCTCCTCCCTCTGCACCCACTTCCGATTTGCGGGCAAATGTGATTCCGCAGGAAGGACAAGTCTACAAGAAAAACATACTCCATAGGAACACAGCCAGAAAGTTCCACGGCCACAACCTGTAATTCAAGCCTATCATTGCAACTGGCTGTCACTCTGAAAGGCAGTAACCAAGGAGAAGGCTTCCTGGGCCACTCGAGCAGAGTTAAAACACGCTGGTGGACTGAAAACAGAAACACGTCCACATGAAGACTGGCACATGAATAGTCAGAGCAGTGCTATCCGTAACAGCCAAAAAACGGAAGCAACTCGAATGTCCGTCAATGAATGAATGGATCAACAAAGTGGTCTGTCCACAGAATGTAATATTATTCAGCCATCAAGGAACAAACCAGGGGCACCTGGGTGGCTCAGTGGGTTAAAGCGTCTGCCTTCGGCTCAGGTCGTGATCCCAGGGTCCTGGGATCGAGCCCCGTGTCAGGCTCTCTGCTCGGTGGAGAGCCTGCTTCCCCCTCTCTCTCTGCCTGCCTCTCTGCCTACTTGTGATCTCTGTATGTCAAATAAATAAAATTTAAAGAAAAAGATTTATTTAATTTTTTAAAAAACGGAACAAAACAGTGGCACATGTTCCATCATGGACAAACCTTGCAAACATTGTCAGGTGACAGAAGCCAGACACTAGGGGCCACATGTTACATGATTCTGTCTGTAGAAAGTGTCCAGAAAAGGTAAACTCATAGAGGTGGTAAAGTGCTTAGCGTGTGCCAGGAGTGAGGGGGCGAAGGGAATGTGGAGTGACCTAACGGGTGTGGAGCTCCTTCTCGGAGGGTGAGGAAAGTGTTCCAAAACTGGCTGCCGTGATGGTTGTACAATCTTGCAAATATACTAAAAACCACCAAACTGTAGACTTTAGAAGGGAAAATTTTATGGTAACATAAATTATATCTCAATAAAGCTGTTCCTGAGCCAAGCAGCCAGCCGCTAGCCTACATGAGGTTCTTGAGCTCTGTGTGGTGAGCGGCTCATGTAAACTAGGCTGGGAAGTCAGAGGGTCACGCTTATAGACCTAGGAGTTCTCAGAAGCCTGAGCAATTAACTGCCCTAGAAGAGAGAAGGTGAGGCTCACTACCATCAGGAGAGCAGAAAGGGCCAGGCTTCGCTCCTCACAACCAGGGTGTGGGGCTGCCCCGTTCACATCACTCACCTCCATCCTCTCACCTATAAAACCAGGATGGGGACACGGCTCTTGCGGATGTGTGGTAAGAACTAAGGGAAGACGTGTGTAGCTACTCCAGCCTTGCTCCCCGCGCTCCGTGCCCCCTCAGCCAATCCGCTCCTACGATCCGTGGGATCCAGTCAACTGGCTGTCGCCACCGAGACAGCAGCTGAGAGCTCCCAGTGGGGACGACGGACGAAGCAGGACAGAGTTAAGGGCCTCTGACAATTCCTAGTGTGACAAGCTCAGTTACACACTGGAATACATTACAGGAGACTAGAGTAAGTATCACTTAGTACCCACAGGCAAGGATATGAGCTCCATCACATCCCATTAGATTTCAGGATTTCAGGCCTCTGTTGTATTAAATAAAAGAAATGCTCTAAAGAGTTGCGTCATCTGGGAATCTGACACAACGCGCAAGTTTCAACACTCGTATTCATTCGAAAAATGAAAATACATGCACCAAAGCAGCAGGCCAAGTCATTAACTAACTACCTGAGCAAACAGCAGTAGCAAGGTAAAATATGCCTATAGCTCTTTAAACACTGACAGTATTAACAGGGGCAGAGTGTTCTAATTGTTAGTGTAATATATAAATTTATTTTAATGCACCCTGGTAATGACTGAGTTCAACTTCAAATCATGTTGCTAATGGGGCCACTGATCTTCTCAAATGAAAAAACAAAATCCAAACAGAATCCACACCATGCCCCTGGAAGGGCCCTCCCAGCTCCCTCCAGAGGGGTGACGTCACCGCGCTTCCCTGATGAGCCCAGCAGACTCCGGAGGGCACTCCTGAGCGGGGGTGGGAGTGAATGGCTCTGGTGGTGACAGTGGTGGCAGGACGTTCCTCGAGCACGATACCAGCCCTTGTGAGGGCCAGCTGGCAGCCCAAAGGGAGTGGGGGCACCACGTGGTGCCCGGGACAGTCCCAGGCACTCTAACCAGGGTCACACCCTTAGGGTCTGGGGCTTTCCCCAGTCTTGGGCAGACATGACACAACAGCATGAGGTATTTCTCTGGTCACTCTTCACACTCAAAGACTAGAGAAGTAGTGTGAAGACACCAGTTCTAGCTAGTTCCTGGAGGCTGCTCCAGTGATGACTGGGAGCGGAGCTCAGGGATCAGGGCACTGGCGTTGAGATCCAACTATCATGGACCAAATCCTGGATCGAACACTGACTGGGGTGGGGGGAGCTCCAAGCCTCGGTTTCTCCTTTCCACAACAGGACTGCGTCTCCCACGGCCGACGTCGTGCAAGAGGGAGCAGGGATGAGGACGCCACATCCTGGCCCCGTGGGAGGACTGCGGCTGTCGGGACGTCCGGCAGTGGGCAGGAAAGGCTGCACAAACGGACGCTCAGGTACTTCCCATCCCGGACTCTGCCTGAGGTGCTAGTCCATATTCAACACGTGTCGGTCCTTAACAGTCCAACCTCTGGTTATGAAGACAGCACTTCTGTCCTTCCATGTCCTTATCAGCGACAGGGCGGCCATCCTTGGTATATCTCTTGGCCTCAGTGTGTTCCTAAGTACTTTTCTCTCCTCAAGCACACCATGTGTACTTTAGAAACAGGCCGGCTGCTTCTTAGGAACTCCCCATGGCACGCTGGCTTTACACAGAAGAGGTTTTGTGCACTTAGAGCCACAAGCAGGCAACAGAGACTAGCACACCTACTGGACAGCAGAGGGCACACACCGTCTGTGAAAGATTCCCTGCACATGCACCAAAGGCACACAACTTCGGAACGGTGCCGTCTCTCCGGAGGCTGACCTCGAAGGGGCTGGAAGGCCCGTGGAGACCAGGAGTGTCCGTGGGGACTGGGCTGATCTGCCGGAGCCTATGACTATGGTCTTCATGACTGGGCAACCCAAGCCCACATCCCTTTGACACAGAGGCTAGGCGGCCTGTACCTGGCCATGATACAATGTTCTAATACAGAGGTGAGGCCTGGTCGACTGTCCACAAAAGAACCTCAGGAAGCAAAGGCACAGATGTAATGTTCATAAATGGTCTCAAAGACTGTCCTCGGGGAGGTTCAGGCACTTGTCAGAGTCACATGGGAAGGGGCAGAGAGCAGGCCCTATGGCTGGGACTCCCCATGGCCTGAACGGTGCTCACTACTCCCTCTGCACCCACAACAGCTTCTTCCAGGGAGTGGGGACCCCAGGGGCAGTGGGGAGAACCAGCTGTGGACTCCAGGCCCCCTGTAGCAAAGCAGCCCCAGGAACTTAGAGCACACGGATCCAGACGATCATTTCATTGTGCTTTGAAAATATAGTTTTTCGTCCTCCTATTTCTTCCTCATCTACTTTGCTTTTGGGGGGAAATTTCATTGATTAAATCTTTAAAACAAATGAAACAAAAAATGTTAGAGAAGACCACCTGCCCTGATGGAGACATCCTCACATGTCGACATTCCCTTCTGACGTGCCGTGAGCATCCCTTCTGCACCAGGAAGATCCCGCTAGACAACAGAGGGTGGGTCTCTTTTCCCTCTCCACTACCCACAAAAACTTGAACTGTTTTCCAGCTTCATTTTAATCTGAGTTAAAACATGTCAAAAACTAGTTTTTGCCAAGCACCCAGATACCTCCGTGAAATGTTTCCTCACCCATTAAACATATGACTCTCCTCCTGCTGAGGAGCCCTCACCCAGAAGAGAATTTTGGACTTTAGGGAACTATCTGGGAGCTACCTTACCATCTTGGGAGGCACGCCTGATGCATCGGATAAAATCACTCCTACCGGGCGCCTGGGTGGCTCAGTGGGTTAAAGCCGCTGCCTTCGGCTCAGGTCATGATCCCAGGGTTCTGGGATCGAGCCCCGCATCGGGCTCTCTGCTGGGCAGGGAGCCTGCTTCCCTTCCTCTCTCTCTGCCTGCCTCTCTGCCTGCTTGTGATCTGTCTGTCAAATAAATAAATACATACATACATATATACATACATACATACATACATAAATATCACTCCTACAATGGTAACAGCTGCCGTGATTGGGGAAGCACCTGTGTGCTGAGTGCACACGCGTGAACAAGAATCCATGCAGTGTCAGTGCTCTCGTGCACCCGACCTCAGTTAATCCTCATAATGCACCACGAGCAGAGGACACAAAGGTTCGTCAGCAGTGGGAGTCGGTCTGCAGGCTCCTGATCCCTGACCATTGTGCAGCCTCTCTCTGGCCTCCCTTCCTAACACAGAGAGAACCCAGGAATAATCCTGGCACTATGACCTCCTGGGCCTCGTTCCCCTGAAGCAACCCAAGCAGGTATGACTACCTCCTGGTGCTTCTAAGTGGCACTACTGGCACGCTGGCACCAAGGGAAGCTTTATTAAGACGAGCTAAGGTCCCCAAAACAGAGTACTCGATGGGCCAAGGAATGTGCTGGGTGCTGCCTGGGAAACCCGAGATCCCTTGGGGAACACCCAAGAGCAAACTCTGCTCTTTCCCAGATGATCTCTGCTCCTTCCCCCAGTGTGGACGTGGGCTTCGGAGGGGAGATGGGAACTATTTCTCTAACAAACATTTCTCTAACACATTTGCATTTGTTTTTAACACATTTCAATACATACATGCTACATCCTGTTTGGAATATATGGCATAGAGCTGTAAAATGGGTTTTTCTTCAAGGTTATTTTTCTTCACAAGATAAATCATTTCTAGGCCAACAGCTGTCCTTTTTCATAACTGTCAAGGAAGAGAGGAGGGAAACCTCTTTTCTGAGAAATGAAGAGGAAACATCAGAAAAGCACTGGCTCTGCCTGTTTAGTCTGCTGAACATGACTATTTGGTAAGCTGTCCTAGGATCAAGAGAAGCAACCCTTGCTCCCAAACTCAGAACTCAGGCTGAACGTGGCAGATGGGAACATGCAACAATAAAAGGACAGACCTGCTGAGGCCCATTGGAGGCTCTCAGCTCTCTGCCTGCAGCCCTCACAAGCACCCATGAAGCAGACCCTATGATTTGCTCCATTCCACACAGAGGAAACGGAGGCAGAGAAGACAAAGGACTTGCCCAGAGTCTCCTAGTCAGAGAGTGACAGAGGGGACCATGAGCCTAGACAGCAGAACCCTGGACCCCATCCATGCATGTGACATTTCCAAGGGAATAGGAGCTGCCTGCACGGCGGGGCCTCAGTCAGCCTGGCTTCTGCTGCCGAGGGCAGGGGATGGTGGTGGCAGCGTGACACTGTTTAAGCCAGTGAGCAGATGATCTCTGCAACCAAAACACTAGAGAAAAAGAGAAACAGAAATGGTTACAGAAAAAGAAAGGTATCCCAGAAGCTTTACGAATAGAAAGAGCACAGTCTGAGAATATGGGAGGCAAAACAACAACAAGGGAAACAACAAAAACCTGTAAAAATCAGATCCAGGATCTCAGAGTCACGGACTGTGGAGTTTCAAAACCCTGCTCAGACTCCCGAGCCCTAAACGACCACTGAGTCTAATAACTGAGGCTGATAAGGCGAGCAGATCATTCCTGCGCTGTGGAAATATTCCATCAGGAAGTCAAAGTAAGAAAATATTTGGCATTTTGGGAAATTTCATGTCATGTAATACTTCACTCCCTGATGATACCAGTGAAATGATGCTGGACATATGTTCTCATGTTAATTCATATGTGACAGATAACAGAAATACAACCGAAGGGCGCCTGGGTGGCTCGGTTGGTTAAGTGATGGCCTTCAGCTCAGGTTATGAACCCAGAGTCCTGGGATCGAGTCCCGCATCAGGCTCCCTGCTCCATGGGAAGTCTGCTTCTCCCTTTGACCTTCTCCCCTCTCATGCTCTCTCTCACTGTCTCTCTCTCAAATAAAGAAAATCTTTAAAAAAAATAAAGAAAAGAAAAGAAATAAACTGATGTTATATATACACTTAGATTGTATAGTATGATTAAAATAATAAGTACATTAAAATAGCTAATACATATATATTAGACATTTAAATTGTAAAAGAGCTTAGACTTAACGGAGAGCAGAAAAGACAGTTCAGGGAACTGGCACGTGTCCTTCTCCGGTGTTCTAGAACATCAGTGTCTCATGGCAATCACAGCACGGTTATGGAGACGATGGCATAAGCACTTGCCAGTACTACTAACTAGGCTACTAGCTATACTCAGCTTTCCCAGCTTTTCCCCAAATCGCCTTTTCCTGTACCAGCATCCCAGCCGCATTTAGCATCTCCTTGTCTCCTCTAGCCTATGGCAGGTCCTTGGTCTTTCCATGTCTCCGATGACTCTGTGGCAGTGTGTTGGTCAGGCGTCAGGGGTTTTGTAGACTGGCCTTGGATCTGCACTCATCTGATGCTTTCTCACAAGTTGGATGAGGTTCAGGATTTAGGAGAAGGACCCCACAGAGCTGACGGGCCCCTGTCAGCACATCACATGGTGGGGATGCGGGCACATACGCGACACTGCAGGTCTCATTCATTGTAATGCCGGCCTCATCATTCAGTGAGGCAGACCCTGCCGGGTTTTCCACGGTGGAGTTACTGTTCTTCTCTTCGTAATCAGCAAACATCCAGGGGGGAGGGGGGAGGGAGGGGGCTGCTCGGAGGCTGTGCAAATATCCTGTTTCTCCTTAAACTTTTACCCACTCATTCTAGAACTCCCGGAGGGAGCCTGCCAGCAGCAAATACAACTGTGGTGTTCTGGTGTTGGTTCTCTCTCTCCCTCACTCCTTCTGCCTCCATCAGCTGGAACTCTTCCATAACGTGCTGATTTCCACGGGACAGACTTTCTCCTAGCTGAAGCAAACACGCGTGACTGGAAATACAAATAAAACCTGGAAGTCTTTTTCTTTTTTAGAGCTTGCTTTATGTTCACATTTCAGAGCCAACAATCAGCATACTATTTATTTTCTATCAGTCAGATAGAATTCACATACCACGTAATTAACCCACCTAGAGAGTATATAATTCCGTGGCTTTTAGTGTATTCACAGAATTGTGCAACCATCACCACTACCAATTCGACCACCATTTAGAAGAGATACTTATTTAGTGTCTAAACTACAGAGAGATAGATAATTTACTACTTTTTCCATTTCTGAAATGAACTGAAAGGCCAGCTGTCTCCTCACACTGAGACCACGGAGCCTACTTCTAACAATTTACATACAAATAACAAGGAGATAAAATAAGTGACCATTTATTCAGTCATTAAAAAAGTCATAGGGACTGCCACAGAAGGATGGTCTTGGGTCTACTGACCTCAAAGGGAAAGTATTGCCCTTTTGAAAATAGAACAGATCCTCCCTGAATTGCCCTCATGTGGACAAATTCACATCATTAGCCTCATCACTAACTGTAAACATGTAGAAATGCCCTAGGAGCGCACGGCCCCAGGGTTCTGAGTAATAGATTAAGGTTAAATTCACAAAGAGTAGCCGAGCAGGTGTCTCTCCAAGGAGGTCCTTTAGAGATGAACTAAGACACTTTCAGAGCTCACAGAGTTCGCGGGTTGGGACTGCTGTGATACAAAAACCATCCACATCTTTGGTTTTCGTTTCTTTCTTCTTCACGAAGACGCTAGACCAGCTGTGTTTATGGCACACGTCATCTCAGTCCGTCCATCACCCCCAGTGTTCATGGAAAAGGAGCAGCAGACGCCTCCTGCAGAGCTGCAGTCACACAGAGCAGGCCAGGGTGCTGATGCTCCGAAGTCACATGTGTGACGTGGTTCCATCCCCTATGGCAAAAACTGAAGAACCTCCCTCACTTCAGAGCAAACAGAGAAGGCAAGACCTTCCTGAGAGAGTCAGTGACTCCTCGTGGGCAAATCAAAGCAGGATCTGTCTCCTCCTGCCCTTCTTCACTCCTGCCACGGCCGCTGTCCCTCTCTCCACGTGGAGCGAATACATGCATGTCCAGTGTTACCAGAGCTTCTACTCCAAACCTAACATTCATGGGCATTACTTCAGCTCATCTTCACAGCAACCCTGGGAGAGCATCATCACCATCTCACTGTGGCCCAGAGAAACTAAGTGAAAGGCTTACAGTCCCAAAGCCAAGGCTGTGAGAAGGATCTTTGATTTTAAGTTCTGGCCCTTTCCACAGTAGTACTTCTCTCCCCCGATTATGCTATCCAGTATGCTAACGCTCACTGCCAGTCACTCCAGAAGCCAAGGTTTACGTGTGGGAAGGAGTCCCTCTGACCTACGACCTCAGGGCCAAACCCTTTGTCCTTTGATGTCACTACTACATCAACACAGTACTTGGACTATTTAATGAAATATTAGGTAAAAATTATCCAGCTATTAACTGGGAGACAACTCACATGGGACAAGGGCGCTAGGAGCAGAAAACGAATGCTTGGTTGACGTTACCTGGTTCTATTCAGTTCTGCCCAGGCTTCTGAACTCGGTCCTTGTTGGCCTATCTCTGGAGAGCTACAGGTCTCTGTGTATCGTTCAAGAATAAAAAACTTAAACCAAAAGAAACTTATAATTATCTACCACGTTCCAGGCCGTACCCTTGAGGAAACGTAAGTTACTTCACACACGGGTTCTGCCCGCATCCCAGGAGCTCGCAGGAAGCTGCGTGAGGAACAAGTAAAGGTGCATGTTACCGCCGAAAGGACCGAGAACGTGGTGATGGGGACAGCGCTGTCAGCCAGACGGGTGACAGCGAACAGGGCAAAGAAGAGCAGCTCGGAGGGCGGGGGTCAGTGAGGGGCACTGCCGGTGACAGGAGCGACGGGAGGACCAAGGCCCACATGCATTCACCTGAGGAATATTCACTCAACACCCTTCCCTAATTTCTTGGTTCGCGCATGAAACTCCTTCCACCGACAATCATTCCCCCAAAAGGTGTGGCTTAAAGAGAGAAGTCTGCGGTCACAGAAGTCCGAGAATGCCGCCGCCACAGCCCCCTCTGGAGGCCCAGTGCGCGGAAGCAAGCTGAAGGCTCCGAGACGTCCTGGAGCACAGAGAGC
>ML105487.1:0-22135 GCA_003697995.1 Taxidea taxus jeffersonii | reverse complement strand
CTTTCTACAGCAGGTAGCCCAGAACCGCACAGGTTTCCCTGACCACAGAAAGCTTTTTCCATAACTGCCACCTATGTTGTTCGGAGGCTGGCCTCAGAAACTACTGCTCAGGGTATGTACTTTCAAGGGAAACACTGCCTGACACAGGCCCCTCCCGCGAGCCAGGGCTTCCCATGCCGGGCAGGGAGATGTGGGGTCGGTGACAGAAATCCACGTGGGAGCTACCTCTCGCTGGATAAAGGGGCAGCAGCCACGAAGGAAAGAAGCTCGTTCACAGGGAGAGTCAAAAGACGTGGCAAAGGATTAGGAGGAACCAGTCAGTGCTTCTAGCTAAACAGAAAAACTAGCCGTACTGCAGATGACATAAGGCAACAAACCAGTGACATGTGGGAGGTACTGACAAGTGCACAGGATAAATCCACCCCAAGAACCCATAAGCAAGCAGCCAGTATCTTTTCTGTTGCATAAAAACTCTTACTCAAAAGATCTTATACGTCAGATCAGAGTGTACGTAATGCTTGAAGCGGACCTCAGTTTTCAGTCTTTCAGCCTCGACAATGGCTCCTAATGTCTCACTGTTATCCCACACTTGCTATCTGCAAGGCACTCACCCAGGCCCACTCTTACCTGACCCCAGGAGCTAGAAGCAGAGGGGCCAGACTGTGCACGACTTCCCCAGAGCAGCAAAGCCTGGAGTGGAGACTGTGCTGTCTACCTCTCCATGCTCTCTCCACTCCAACCGTGGGGGCTGTCCCCATCTCAGATGTCCTCACATGAAAATATCCCAGAAATTATACTTCAGGATCCAGATTGTCCTTACCCTCCTGGAAGGGGCACAAAGATCCCCCCCACCCAGAATTCTTTTTGGCAGACACAGTTAAATTAATAGATCACAAGATTGTTCAAAAAACCTTCAATGACTATTAAAACATTTATACATGACAAGAGAATATGCTTAATACTTTTTATCTATCCAGATTTTCAAAATAAAGATAAATATATTTACACCTATAACTACAGCTATATACACGTAACTAGAACAAGAAATGTTCTTTGGGATAAGAGAAAACCTTTTTAGGTCAATTTAGCATCAAATCGCTGTCACTAAACTTGGAATCTATGTACTACGGATAGAAACACACACACAGATAATCTTAACATGGCAGGCAAACACAACACATCATTTATTTTTGGATTTGAGCTCTATTTCTCTACTTAAGTACAGCTCAGTTTGAAGCCCGGAGGAAATAATTTCTCTCTAAATAATAAAGCTGTATTTGGAAAACCATGTTTTCAATATCTCCTGCTATAACAGTTCCTGCCCACGCTCAGGGACAGTCTGTGGGCCCGAGAGCCGAGAGCTCCCAGAGGGGATTTTACCCTCCTGGGGTCATCGGCCAGGGTCTGGAGGAATTCTCGGTCACCATAAGGGGAGGAGGGGGTGCTCCTGGCATCTGGTGGGTGGAGGCCAGAGATGCTGCTCGACGTCCCGCAGTGCACAGGCCAGCCTCTCACCAGTTACTTGGCCCAAAATGTCCCTCATGCTGAGGCTGAAAAACCCTGCACTAAATTAACAAGGCACACAACAAAAATGACACACAAGTGCTGTTAATAAACCTGGGTGTGAAAATCATACAGAGTAATTGGCCGACTACGGATTCTGTTGGAGGGAAATGACTTGGGTGCCCATGTTATGATCCCGTTGAACTTAAATACCAGCACAGCTGACTTTCAAAGCTGTGAATGAATGTGGATAAACAGGAACATACTGGATTAAAGCCATAACAACAGGCCATCACCCAGACCCACATATCATTTGGTTATCTGAGAGCACAACACAGTGAAGGGGAACTATTATGAGTGCCCCCCTCTCTCTTTTTGTTCTTTCAAATGGAAACAGCAAATATTTCAACAGTAAAAATAAACAAGAGATACCAGTTGGGGGGGAGCAGCTCATACGCTGGTGTGGTTGCATCATGCCCACAGCCCGCCATGCTAATCCTGTGGCAGTTTATAATGACAGAAATGGGTTATGTGCAGACAGCCACCCAGAGGTCTGGGCCCCAACAATGACATACTGTCATGTTCCTGGCAAGCCGGCACTCTTTCAGTGAGCTATGCCACAAGATTCACCCACACACCAACAAAATTTAAAATATTCGTGAGACATTGCATTTCAAGAGACATAGGAACACTTGAGAAAATGGTCTCTGAAATAAGATACGAACAAGCTCGCCAAGCAAGCTTCGAGAAGAATCACCTTTACTATCACTTATCATTAGCTTTCAGAGATCACAAAAGACAGCATAGGTCTTAGAAAAAGAAAACAGCAGCTCGAGTGAGAAGCAAACTGATGTAGCGTGGAAAGAAAATGGAGGAGAATAATATGTCAAAAAAGCAAAGGTATTAAAAAATGCAAAATGCTGGTGACTTCATACTAAATTTTAAAATCACAAAAACCAAAGTGAAGGGCATTCCAAGTCGTCTGCCACAGACCCAAAGGTTGCTTATTATTTCACATGTTCTACTGCAGAATTAATATAAAATTTTAGAAGTAGAAAAAAAAAACTAACCTTAAGATTATCAAAGGTTTTGACAGTCTGCGCCAAGTCACTGACACTCCCTGGTGATGCTGTCCCCTGTCCCCTAGGACCCGAGGACACCCGTGAGCCGTCAATGACCTCAAAGCCAGAAAGCAAGGCCTCTGAACAGCTGCAATGAGACTCCTTCGCTCTCTGACCCGCTATCAGGTATGTCTTCAAACCTATGGATAAAAATTACAGTCAGCACAGATGGAAACCACCGTTGGTTGAAATGCAGCTCGATCTTGCTCTCTATGCAGGACATGCTCCTGAAAATTGGAGAGTAAAGCGAAAAATATGAATGTCATTTTACTACTGATTTCTAGGATCTTTTCAGAGACGCACAGATTTCAGGGAGAATGTTTGCTTCCGAGACACACCATTTACTTATATCATGTTTTCTTTGAACTCTGGCTGCACATTTTACCTTGGGGGGGCTGAAATGAGCATTAAAAACTTCCTCCATGCAAGGGTCACATGACACTTTGTGCCGGGAGCCAAGCAGACACTGATGGTTGACCCTAGACATTCTTGGGTTTATTTTGTTCAGTCGGTCTATATGTAAGGGTGATCTAGAACATGGACCATGTTATCCATGTCAGGAATGCTAAACTGCCTCAAAAAGTGAGACTGTAATGTGCACCAACAGGAGTAATTAAAACCACCCTTGATTCAGATGATCAAGTAACAGTTTTCTGTTGGATCTAAACATTCACAGCAAGAATGTGCAACTTTTGTCAAGCTGTAGTCTACGATAATTTTATTCTCTCACAAAATCCTCATTCAGAAAAAAGTAGGCGGGAGGGGCACCTGGGTGGCTCAGTCAGTTAAGCATCTGATTCTTGGTTTTGGCTCAGGTCATGATCTCAGGGTCCTGATACTGAGCCCCAAGTTGTGCTCTGCACTCAGCTGCGAGTCTGCTTGTTCCTCTCCCCCTGCTTCCCCTCACCACTCTCTCTCTCACAAGTAAAAATAAGATCTTTTAAAAAAATAGTTAATTGGAAAATTAGCCAATATCTTTACAATTCTCATTAAAGGCTGAAATAACACACTAACACATGCTACACTGTTAGGTGGCTCTAAGGCAGGGAGGTCCCTGCTCGGGGTCTTCAGAAGGACTGTCTGCTGGGAAAATACTAAGCAGCAGCTTTTCCAGACAAAACTGAAGCAATTTCTGGAAAGGAAGCAAGTCTTACTTAAATTAATTCATTGTTAGTCCTTACTGTAATTTAACCAGACTGCAAATCTGTTGAGGGGAGTGGCAAGGTAATTTGTTCAATAAACATTTATTTTAGGCCTGGGGTTGGCTCTACCTGGAGAACAGACTCAAGAACAAAGCAAAGTCCCTGTCTTGGAGAGTTTAAGCTTCCCCAGCAGGTGGTAATGGAAGGGCATCACTGAAACATTTGAGGTGAGGGGTCTACATTCCTAAATCCACATGGGTGCTTCCACTCAGTACACTGTAATAAATGTCCTAAAAGTAATTACTTCAAGAAGGGCGAGGGGTGCCTGGCTGGCTTAGTCAGTGGAGCATGTGACTCTTGATCTCAGGATCGTTAGTTCGAGCCGGAGGCTGGGGATAGAGATTACTTAAAAAATTAGTAAATTAAACAACCTAGGGATTACTAATTATCCTTCATCGTGTTATAGTCACGCCACCCTATCCTCATTCAATCTCTCCTCATCTCCCTTCCTTCTCATAAAAATACTATACAGTATGTCTTTTCAAGACATCTAGAGAGATCCTAGAGCAGAGCGAAATCACAGGTGGGACTTGAAAGGCTTAGATAAGTAACTTTGGATGCTAACTCGCCCCAAATACTCACTTTTAACTAAGGCCCAGAACTTCCATATGTTTTTTTCTCCAACAAAAATACACAATGTACAGGGTCAGTCACGGTCACAAACAAGTCCATGTATCAGCTGGAAATGGAACATGAACTGGAATACGACACAGGAGTAAGAGCACCTTTGTATGAATCCCTCAGACTCCATCACAGAAGATGCTGTGATACATCTTGTGATGCACTTGCCATTTTGCCTTGGGAGCATCGAAGAATGCAAACTCTGCGGACTAACCGGAAAAAAGTCCTATGTCTGACCTGCCCTGGAGTCTCCATGCCGGTAGGCTTATTTCTGACTTTGTGGAAGGCCCGTTGCCTGGAGCTGCTGGAATGCGGACAGCCGGTGAGTTTCCCGGCAGAGGGCGGGCAAGGCCCCGGCTGGCAGGCCGGGCTGCTGCAGAGGGCCACCCAGGGGACGGGAAAGAGGAGGGAGGATGGTAGCGCAGGAGGAGCCACTGTTGCAGGGAGAGGTTTCCATTATGACTGTAGCTGGCCCTGACCCCAGAACAGCGTTCCCTGCAAGATGCCCGTGGCTTCCCTGCCTGAGGCTGCTGCTCCCTGTGGGCAAGGACTCCCTGCGGAAGGCAAAGCCAGGGCAGCCAGAGAGGCTCTGCTCTCAAGTCCTCAGTCAGATAACCGCTTTTCCCCCCGCCACGCAGCTCCACACGGGCCAGAGCAAGTGAAGGAGGCCTTTCCTGAGGTGTGACAACCAAGGCAGAGAAGAGGCTGGGCCAGCACACCAGAAGAGCTACAGGCTGAGTCCAACAGATGCATGCATGGGGCTGAAGTCCGTACTTCCAAGCAGGGGCATGCCTTCCAGCAGGGATGCACATGACAGTGGCCCAGCTCTGCTCTCACAGACTCTGACGCTGCCTTGGGGTGCGTATCCTGAGGCCCGTGGCTGCTCCTCTCAACTGACTGCTCATTCATCACTTATCAAGTGCCTCCCATTTGTTTACCACACACTGTGGTAGGTGTGCGGAGGAGAGGTGTGAGCATGTCACCTGTATGGGGGTGTCACCTGAGGAGGGATCTAGACGGCAGGCAGGTGTGACTATAAAATCAATCCTAGGACCCTGGGAAGCACAGGAGGGTGGCCCCTCATGGACCTGGGGGCTAGGGAAGCCTCCTGGATGCAGTGCCCTCCAAGTTGAGGACTGAAAGATGAAGCAAGGTCAGCCCAGTGAAAGCCTACAGGGCCAGGGGCTAGAGCAGCTGCTGTCAGGCCGTGGGTGTTCTCTAACAGTTCATGAAGAGGCTCCGCAGAAAAGGAGCCTCTGGCAGGCATAGTCAAGGGATGAAAGTGAATTCAGTATAGCTGGAACAGGGAATGCATGTCGGGGAATGGTCAGAGACAGACAGGGACCTGTGCAGGGCACCACGTAGACCAGCTCTAGGAGTCTTCATGCTGGGAGCAATAGGGGTGCAGAGGGAGATGGTAAGGAACAGGCATGAGGCTGAGGAAAGGCCAGGGAGCTGCGGAAATGCCAGTCACGGTGGGTGATAAGGGAGTTAGGGGACCTGGGAGTCAGGATGTCATGGTGGGAACAGGAACCCACTCCCCCCCAAACGTAGTGGCGGAAGCAATGCCTCTACCAGGGGCCATGCAGACTTGGGTAAGGGCACGGATTCTGCAGAAGAGCCCTCAGATTCAGGCCCCACCACCTGCCCTCCGGGCAACCCAGAGTAAGATACATTATCATAGGACCAGGCTAAGAACAGGATGTGCCCCATGGAGCTGACACAAAGACGAAATGAGTAACATGCGTGAAGCGTTTATGACAATGCCCGGCACGGTGAAAACTCCGGAACGTGAGTTATTATTATCAATGTGGGTGGGTTGCTTATCATGGGGAGTCTTCTTCGTGTTCCACATACAAAAACATCTGTGGGACTGTTAAATCAACAATTGCTCCAAATGTGTTTCCCATGTGAATTGCTCTTTAGGGAGCCCCTGATAACCCACGTGGGCAGCTAGTGTTCCAGAAGTCAGACATCTGTATGTGTCCACGGCAAGCAAAATCAGTGAACAAGTTAGGTATCCATGCTTCCATGCAGAAAGCTAAACCTAAAGTGAAACCTTTTGCCAAAACTGGAGCGGTACTGGCCAGGTGAAGTAAGGCAGCCGGGTGTGAAACTCCCTAGAAACCTATCGTGGCTGCATGACTGAGTTCGGGCCTCATCAAAGTCTCAAGTCAAAAGAGTTTATAAGATAACCCTGGGGCTAATAATACATTGTATATTAATAAAAATTAAAAATTAAAAGAAAAAAAAAGAGTTTATAAGAGATAAGGATTTAATGAGTAACCACAACATACTTGGGGTCCAAGTTCATAAGAATGGCTCTCTTGGAGCAGAAGGTCAAAGTAAGACAGCTAAATGATTTACCTTCTTAAGTATAAACAGAAGATTAATAAGATTTCTTATATCCCTTCTGGGTAATTGATTTTCAACCTCACCAGCATTGATGACTTTTTTCATCAGCTTCATTCTACAGAGGCTACAGAAGGGGGACTCGTTCGCGACCACACTCCCACCTGACAGAGGGGCTGGTCTGGTCTGCTGTTGTGCGCACCGAGGAGGACTGAGGTGGTTAACATGCTTAAGCAGATCACAGATCCTTTGAGGAAGAAAATGGTGGCTTGCACAAAACTGGTGCTTAGTTTCCATGAACTAAGTGTACTTTTAATATATGCCAAAGTCCGTTTTTGGAAATGACAGACTATTCCAGCCCTTTGCTTTATCGTGGCCTTTTGCTGCACGGTGCCTGCTTTGGAGTGAGACAGCCCCCATTACCCAGAGTCCAGGACCCAAATGTCAGCTCAGCAGAAAGAGGAGAATACTGAGAAAGGAAAAGATGCTTTGAGACACGACCTTGGGAGTTAGCAGTGTAACATAACAAATGCCTAGAAGCCTGCATCACTAACGATTTGAAACAATAAACATACGAGAGGTGATTAGTTTGGCCTAGCTCATAAACATTCTAAAAAGTTATTCCACTTTGTATTTTTCCTCATTACTAGGTCTGCAATGGTCAAGAAGCATGAGAATTGTTTAGACTACAATGTAGTCAGTGGAGATGCCTGTGTGTCTCACCCAGTAAGCGTCCGACTCTTGGTTTCAGCTCAGGTCGTGATCTCATGGGTCATGAGGTAGAGCCAGGTGCCCAGCACACAGTTTGCTTGAGATTCTCTGTCTCTGCCCCTCCCCCTGCTCAGGCCTTCTCTCTCACTCCCTCTCAGATAAATAAAATCTTTAAAAATAAATAAAATAGGGGCGCCTGGGTGGCTCAGTGGGTTAAAGCCTCTGCCTTTCGCTCAGGTCATGATCCCAGGGTCCTGGGATCAAGCCCCGCATCAGGCTCTCTGCGTAGCGGGTAGCCTGCTTCCCTTCCTCTCTCTCTGTCTGTCAAATAAATAAATAAATCTTTATAAATAAATAAAATGTAGTCAGTCAATAAGGAAAATAAACACGAAAAGGTTCAGCTATCAAAAAACAGTTTCTACAAAATTCTAGATACGATATTTCATAATTATCTGTTGCTTCTGCCGAAGAAGACCAGAAGTTTTGGTAGGGAAAACAAAATAAAACCAAACATTTTGCAGCTCATTAACATGAAAACACTCCGGATGGGTCTCTGTTCTTTCTGCTCCTACGTAAAACCACTAATCATAAGGACTGATTCATCCTCGTTGTCACAACACTTGACAATAAATCACAAGTTCCAAAAGCAAATGAGTGTTGGTAAAACTGAACCTCTTTTTAAAAAATGAAGTCCCAGATAATAAAATATGTAACAGCTACTCAAGCAGGTAAAAGAAACAAAGAGTGGGCACCATGCCTGTCTAACTTGGTTATGACCAAACCTTTAGGTGAGAAAACAAACTTTACAACACACACACACACACCCTACCTCCTGCTCCGGGTACAGGGGCTTTTCTGCACCTTGCTTCCCTCTCTCTAGCAGTAACAAGTAAATATGCTGCCATCACAGCCAAATGCAAGTGACCGTGTTCCCACATACCGTCGTCTTCCTCACTTTCACGTCTGGCCTTTACTAAAGCCTACCCCGTTATGTGCTATGGTGCCAAGTATGAACACCAGACAGCCCAGTGGTGAAAACTTTAGAGACCCACTCCTCCCACCTCTAAAATACTCTTGAGTTATGCTTTCAGGCCACAGGCCTTCACAAAGGCCACAGAAACAAGTTCTTTGAAGGAAAACATTTGACACACCCACAAAGAGCCCACCAGGTGCTCTCTCATTCATTTATTTGCTCATTCACTCATTTACTTACCCAATAAATGGACTGTTTACTGAGTACTTACTGAGACTGAGGAGCTGGGCAGACTGTTGAAGAGAATGAAGAGGAAAAAAAAGCATACTACAGTTTTAGAGACCGAGTATGGCCGAAGAGTGTGACTTAGACGCTCGACTCCAGTTCCCTCATCAATAAAATGCAAACACTGGGAACTCAGCAGTGACAGCATTTCCAGAGCTGTTGTGGGGATTATAGGAGTTAATGCACATAAAGAGGGAGAGATGATGCCCTCCCTGTCTTTGGGGGCACTCAGGAGTAACTGAGTAAACCGAGGAAAGGCATGAAGTAACGTTCACAAAAAAAACGAGGGCGTGAGAGGATGGCCCCGAGTGTGAGGCCAGTAAGTAAGTGAGTGATGACACATCATGTACAGGAAGACACAATCACATGGATTCGGGTCTCTGTGCTGACGGGACACTCACAGTGACAAAGGCTTTCTATAGGGAGTTTTAGAAAACAAACAAAATGAAGGCCTACGACAACCGCCTTGCAGTACAGTAACATAACAGAGTCCGAACCATCAGGACGGGCAGTGACACGAGAGGGTGAAAGGGAGAGCTGTCGGGAGCACAAAGAGAGCAGCAGCTCATCACCGCTGCTCGCCAGACGGTAACAGGGACCGCCGTCGGCACAGCGGGCAGAGCCGACGTCCGGAGAAGACACGAGAGGAGTCCCAGACTGTATTCTTTCCCCCAGAGAACTGACAAATGACCGTTAATTTCAAGATTTTAACAGTTAATAGCTAAATAGTTTAAAAATTGATAGTTTCAGAGTTGCAGATTTAAGTACAGAACAAAGACGATAGAAAAGAGACTCCAGGAAAAAGACAAATTACTCAACTTATCACCTGAGAATAGGTGACAGCTAACTAGCTAACAAAGGAAACTAAACAAAGGGAAAACCCTGAACATAGATATAAGCGGCATGATGCTCAGGGAGAGAAGCCGGTCACAAAAGGACACAGAGCCTATGACTCTGTGGTTATGAAAGGTCCAAAAAGGCAAATCTGTTGAGGTGGGAAGCAGATGCGTTGTCGCCAGGGGCCTGGGGATAGACGGAACAGGGAGCAGCTTGCAGGTGGGCCCGGGGCTTGTGTGTGGGGGGATGAAAACGTTCTGCAGTTAGTGGTGATGGTTGCACAACTCTATGAATGGACGACAGACAGCTGAATCGCGTACGTCAGAGGGGTGCGTTGTATACGGTGTGAGTCATGCCTCGATGAAGCTGTTAAATAAATAAATGAATAAATAAATAAAAGGAAAAGAAAGCCAGCTATGTGAGCTTCAAGAAGCAACTGTTCTGAGATTCAGAGGAGACACAGAGCCGGCCAGGAATACAGCATCCTTGGGAATTCAAGGTAAAGGAGTGGGCAGCGGCAGGTAGAAGGGAAAAAAGGTGAAGAAAAAGACAGGCTTGAGAGTAGCTAACTTGCTACAGTTAGGATAGGAAAATATATAAATAAGAAACAAGGCTGAATAACCTTGAAGAACCAAGAAACTTGACATGGCAAGAGCTCAGAAGTCTGGGAGAGATTAAACAAAACCCCAGTGTGACCTTCACGAGTGACCTCCCAGGATCATCACTGTGTCATCCCAAAGGGCCCGGCCACACCCAGGCTGTCTCCTGCCACCGCCTACCAGTGCCTGCACAGGGCGCATCACAGCGTGGCTGCCCAGGCACCTCATCCACGGCCGGCTCACTTGCTCGGCAGCAACACAGCCAAAGACTCCAGCTTCCACGCTCACTCGCCTTCAACACTGCTGTTTGCTTTTCATCCAGGGGAGATGTATTTACAGAGGCATTTCCTTCTGCAGCAGGGGCAGACTACCCACAGGGACACTTCCTGTTAGCATCTTCAGCTGGGAAGAAGGGCAACACCGCCCCCCTCACACTGACCCCTGGAAACATCCCACCATGCAAAGAAAAACATGTGATGCTTACAATTCCTGACTAGCCTTCCAGGAGGGGCCAGGCTGGGGCACTGGGCACCTGAGCCTCCGTGGAAAGGTTGATGCAGGCCTCTGGTATGATCCCACCTCTCTCCCCCCTCTCCCCCCAGGACCACTACGAGCCTGCTGTGCTTCTCCTCAGTTTTCAAGCCAGTCTGCAGCTCACATCAAGGTTGAAGGTTTTCTCTCCTTTGAGGAGTGTTTTCTGCATGCTGGCTGGAGCACTGACCGAAAGTTTCCCAAACTGCATTTCCTTTTTCCCACAGAGCACAGAGCAGACTTGCTCAAGCCATAATAGCTGAGAAACCCCAAAGCTCTACTTTCTGATAAAAAAGCTGGATCATCAGTGACATCTCTAATTTCTCATTTCATTCTAGTACTGGAGGCGGTCTTTCCTTTGTAAACCTTCTCCAGAAGACCCCACAGCTGTGTTTGTGAGGTCCGTTTTTAATAACCTTAAAAGTGTGGCTGGGTGGGCTGAGAAGCCAGAGTGGGGCCACTTTGCCACTCAGAAGGCCAGGGGCTCCCACGTCAGCTTCACACTGCACGACGTGGGACGGCAAACCTACACCTCCAGGAAATCACAACTATGTTGTACACTCTTGAAGCAAAACTGAAAGCGAAACCAAGACAGTGGGCAGCGAGTGCCCACATAAGACAAGAGCACACAAAATGGGGCACATGGACACGCAGAGCTGGGGTGACAACCCACAGCCCCTCATTCACAAAAGGAAGTGGAGGAGTCTTCAGAAGTCACCTGTCTGGGGCTGGAAAGTGGAGAGATGGGAAGTGGATTCCAGCTCCCCAGGAAGGAAGGTTCCAGACAGTTCAGCAAGCAGCTCACGCCCAGCAGAGGTGCTGGTCCCAAATCACACAGCTGAGTGCTTGGAGAAGGAAGATAGGAGGAGCTGTAGCAAACATCACCAGAAAGAAAGAAAAAAAGAATTATTCTGAACAACACTATACTAAAAACACAGAAACGCAGCCTGAGGACCTAATGTAAAATGTGGCGACTACAGTCACAACACTGTACTGTCTAACTGAAATGCGCTGAGGGAGTAGAACCTAAATGTTCGTATAAGCACACACATCCCCATACACAATAAAGAGCCATAACACACACTTGAAATATCTTACACTTTTCTATTTGTCAATTATACCTCAATAAAGCTGAAAAAATTCAAAGAAACATGGGCACCTGGGAGGTTCAGTGGGTTAAGCATCTGCTTTCAGCTCAGGTCATAATCCCAGGGTCCTGGGAATTGAGCCCTACATTAGGCTCCCTGCTCAGCGGGGAGTCGGCTTCTCCCTCTGCCTCTGCCCTTCCCCTCCTTGCTCATACTCTCTCTTTCAGAATGTTTAAAAAAAAAAAAAAGACACCAAAATATGCCAAAATACTAATGGAAAAATAGGATTATGGAAAACATTCATTTGGCATATTAGATATATTTATTTATCTTTAAAATAAGCATGAATTTTTTAAAGTTACTATACAACATTTTAGACACAGAAACACGTAAGGAGAAATGCTGAGCACTCATGGTCCCATCAGTCTAAGAACTCAAACGTCACTTGCCCTGTCCAGATGCCCTGTGGACTTCCCTCCATGGCAAGCCCTTCTCCCCCAGCAGAGCACGTAACTATTCCGAGTGCCAGGCTGCCGTACTGTGGAGTGCTGAGTAATATGCAGCACTAACAGGTGTTTTTTATTTAAATAAATGACATTTTACAAGTATTCTTCTGAAAGTTGCTTTTTCTGGCTCAGGATTATGTTCACGTTTCATCCAAATCAATGTGTGTGAACTGCACTCATTTGTTGTCAATACTATGTTTCCCACTGAATAAATACACTCCAATTCATAAAAGGAAAACTGAAAGTATTAAATTAATACCAATTACACAGTGTTCTGTTAAGAATAAGAAAGAACTATGATAAACAGGGCAAAGTCATACTTAACACAAAAATACCACTAAGCCAAGAATACATCATAAGTATAAATTTAATAAAGAGATGGAACTCGGGGCGCCTGGGTGGCTCAGTGGGTTAAAGCCTCTGCCTTTAGCTCAGGTCATGATCTCAGGGTCCTGGGATCGAGCCTCACATCGGGCTCTCTGCTCAGCGGGGAGCCTGTTTCCTCCTCTCTCTCTGCCTGCCTCTCTGCCTACTTGTGATCTCTGTCTGTCAAATAAATAAATAAAATCTTTTTTTAAAAATTTTAAAAAGAGAGAGAGATGGAACTTGTGGAGACTAGTTTAAAAAAAAAAATCAGGGGAGGAGCTCAAGGATGAAAGAAAAGATGCTGGAAAAAATGTCAACCAAATCAAACTCAGGGAAGGCGGCAGGGCTAGGCTCCACAAAATCACACTGAAGTGGAAAAACACAAAAGAGAGAAATAAAATACAAGGAATACAGAGCTCTTCAAACTGCCAAGTTAACTAGGCTGGGAGGTAACAACTCCATTATCTCTGGTCAGGAAAGTCCTTGTGACTGCTGCAGATCCAGGCCAGTATGCCTGCCACTCGTGCCAAATAAGAAGTGACAGAGGGCCCAGGGAACAAACCAGGAATGGGCTGACTTATGACCAGGTTAGGGGCAGAGAACAGCCTAATCGGCAATACAGGTTGGCCCAATACTTTAGGCGTATGCAGCTGGGCTTGGAGAAGTGTAAGAGGTGGAACCGGAGGAGAAAGTTCCAGATGGTTCCAGAAAAGTGAAGAGACTTTCATCAAACCCTTGATGGCAACTGTAGGTACTGGGATAATACAGGGTGTGGGCTAATGGGGTGTATCAGGCATGTAGACCCAGCTGTCCAAAAGAACCGTCCACCATGATGGGAATGTGCGAGAGTCGTCAATGCAGTGGCCACCAGACACATGCGATTCCTGAGCACTGAATGGTGGCTAGTGTGAGTGAAGAGATGGATTTCTAGTTTTTTTCAGTGACTTTCATTCTTTTCTTTTTTTTTTTTAAGATTTATTTAATTTACTTGACAGAGAGAATGCACGCATGCACACAAGCAGAGGGAGCAGCAGGGAGAGGGAGAGGGAGAAGCAGGCTCCTTGCTGAGCAGGGAGCCCAATGTGGGGCTTGATCCAAGGACCCCGGGATCATGACCTGAACCGAAGGCTGCTGCTTAACCGAAAGAGCCACCCAGGTACCCGGTGACTTACATTTTCAAGAGCTTTTGTGGCCAGCTGCTACGATACTCAACGGTGAAGATCTAGGTCCTTCCTTACTGGAAAAAAGGAATGGACTAGCTACAGAAAGCTCTTTCTTAACTTTACTAAAGTAGAGAAAAGGTTTAAGAACTACAAAAAGAAGAAAAGGTGAGATAAAGAGGACAACTGCGAAACCAGTATCAATTTTATTTATTATAGATGACATTTAGTAGCAAATGTAAGGGAGAAATTATCCTAATACCAGTATGGCAGTTGGAAATGGGATAGGAAGGAATACTCCATCAAACAAAATGGTAGGATAATTTCTAATCTTACTCGGCCATAAAAAGAATGAAATCCTGACATTTGCAATGATGTGGACAGAACCAGAGGGTACTATGCTAAGTGAAATAAGTCAGAGAAAGACAAATATCTGATTTCACTCATCTGTGGGCAAGGGAAGGAAAAATAAAATAAGATGAAAATAGAGAGGGAGACAAACCTTAAGAGATGCTGAACTCTAGTAAACAAACAGGGCTGTTGGAGGGGAAGTGGGTGGGGAAACGGGTAATTGGGTGACGGGCATTAAGGAGGACACTTGATATAATCAGCACTGGGTGTTACATGCAAATGATAAATCATTACATTCTAACCCTGAAACTAATAATACAGTATATGTTAACTAAATAGAATTTAAATAAAGAATTGAAAAAGAGGGGCACCTGGGTGGCTCAGTGGATTAAGCCTCTGCCTTCGGTTCAGGTCATGATCTCAGGGTCCTGGGATCGATCCCCGCATCAGTCTCTCTGCTCAGTGGGGAGCCTGCTTCCCCCTCTCTCTGCCTTGTGATCTCTCTCCCCCCTGTAAAAAAAAAAAAATTTAAAAAAAAAAAAATTAAAAAAGAAAAAAAAAAACAGAGCTCGCAAACACTGAACATATCCCAAAGAAGATGAAAATGGGTTAAAAAATCAGTATCTAATTCAGACCCCATCTATATATATATAGCTCAAACTTGCTTGATATATATTATTTTTATATATTTTACAAATAAAAACATTTAAAATGTTTTTAATTTTTAAAGATTTTTATTTACTTATTTGACAGACAGAGATCACAAGTAGGCAGAGAGGCAGGCAGAGAGAGGGGAGAAAGCAGGCTCCCTGCTGAGCAGACAGCCCAATGCGGGGCTCGATCCCAGGACCCTGGGATCATAACCTGAGCTGAAGGCAGAGGCTTTAACCCACTGAGACACCCAGGTGCCCCTTTCAAAATGTTTTTAATGTGAATATTTGTAAGATATGCCACAATTTTCCACGTTGTATACACTTTACCCTTTACTACATGATTCCTAAAAGCAGTGTGTAAAATGAACACGGGAGCTCTCTGATCTTTCACACCCATTAAAAGCAACACATGTAGTAAAACACACCACTGAACAAATTGCCATTTCGCGGGGCTCTCTCTGACTCCAGGGGCCCCGAATGTTTAACTAGGCATACCGCCACTGTGCTAATAGGATTTGGCACACACGGTTGAGCCAGGCCAGGGGAATGTTTCAGGAGTTACTGACCCTTCTGCTGAGGCTTCAGCCCCAGGCAAATTTGAAAAACGGATAAACAAACTCTGGTCACCTTGGCCAACCTCCCCTTTCTTTCTTTCTCCAGGGTCCTCTCCCTCTAGCCAACCTACAGTGTGAACACCCGCCAGCAGCCAGAGGACCTCTGCTTCCATAAGCCACAGTGTCCTCTGATTTGCATAGTATGCCCTCTTGAACCGAACGCAGGTGACAACATCTAGTGCCCGGTTGTATCCCAGAAATTCTTGTATCGCCAACATGCAGAGTTTCAGCAAGGCACCGCGCACTCGTGCCTCTCACCAAAGCAGCAGGTCCCAGCATAAAGCTCTGCTTCACCTGGGATTGTCATGAATCATGACGTTCCTGTTGGGTTCTTTGAAATACTTTAAATTCCTTGAGGACCCATAATAACTCCTCCTAGAAACCAGATGATGAACCACAGGTTCTCAGCCTGATCAGACCCAAAGGCTCCTTTCTGTTACACTTTTATTATACACTTAATTTGCAATGTCCTCTTTACCATCCTGAATAAAATTAAACTCATGGACAATCTATAACCCTTTATCACTGAGACCATTAAAAAAACACCTTTAACAATTTATCAAACACCCCACTGTGGAGCTCTTCCTCAAGCTGCCTGAGGGAGCATCAGTGGGTGCCTGGCAAAGGTGGGACGGCAACAGAGCCTCCCGTCCCGTGGCTCCCTTCCCAGGCCTCTCCCTGCCAAGACAGAGCCAGCATGAAGGACATCTGAAGGCTTAAAAACTCTACAATACTGGATGCGTGCATCTTTTACATGATTGAATATATAATGCCTATGTGTGTGTGTGTACCTGCCTTATTTAAAAGGGAAAATAATTAACTTATCGTACTCATTCTTTCAACAAATAAAGTGCTCCAGAGGTCTGCCAAGAATAAGGTTAGTCCTATTACGAAGGCTAATAATACCTTGCCCCTGACTATGCCTCAGCCCCTCCAGTAGCTAGTTGAAGGCCTCACAAAAGCAGCAGTCCACTTGCACACAGTATGAAAACCAGGGAAGGGCAGAATAAAATAATGCGAGTACTGTAACTTCTCCGGAGGCTGGATTATAGCGTAACTTTCCTTATACAACGAGGACCAGGAAGCTACTTGTCTTCTGGTTCTGGCCCCTTGCCCACTCTAGGCCGGCCTAGACCCTAATGATACCATGCTTACAGTTGTCCCTGACACCCTGATGCCAAGGAACCAGCAGCAGGGAGCATAAGGAAGGGCCCAAGTCACCAGCTGTGACTAAGGACCCTGAAGAAAACAAAGGGTTCCTGCCACAGAGAACAGCAAGTGAACAGGAGGGCTAGTTGGGGCACAGCAGTCAGCGAAGGTCTCTGTGAAGAAACAGCACTGATGTGGAGACATCGGTGATGAGAAGGAGTTGGTCCCACTGTGGGCCTGGGGCATGCAGCTCTGGATAGGGGACTGGAGTGGGAAAGATCATCTCTTCTCCTGGTTGAAAGAAGGCCACAACTGCTGAAGCCAAGTGAGGGAGAAAGGGGATCATTCCATGAAGCTAGAGGGCTGGGCAGGGCCCTGGAGCCATCAAGAGCCTTCAGAGTCATACACTGCTAAGCCAATGGAAGGCTCCGAAAGAGTTTTAAGCTCGTGAATGCATAATCCGATGTTCTTTCCTTCTTTTCCTGCATTTTAATCTTTAAAACCTTTTTAATTTGAACTAATTTATACATACAGAAAAATTGCAAATGTAGTACAAGGAGTTCCCTCATACTCCTCACCCAACTTGTCCTAATGTTAGCATCTTATCGCACTATGTCAAGGAAACTAATGGCAGTACAATGTTACTAACTAGACTATAGATTTATTCAAATTTCAATAATTTTTGGTCTGATTTCTGTTCTGGGATCCTCTCCAGGAGCCCATATGGCAGGCCTGCTTTTTTAGGAAATCCACTCAGGTATAGGTGATGAATGGCTTGGGAGGTAGCGAGAGCAGTAGCAAGAAAAATAAAAATTAAAAAGAGTAGTAGCAGGGACTCGTTCCCAGGTTGTTGCTGTGGCCCGGGTAAAGGGTAAGTGTGGCCCGGCTTAGGTGACGGCAAGATAGAAGCAGAAAGACTCACAATATATCCAGGCCAGATGGGTAAGACATTCCAGTAGACTGGATGTTGGGGGTGAGGAGAGGGAATGAGGATGACTCCCTGGGTTCTGCCCATAGTAAATGGATGATGATGATGTATTTCCTGGGATAAGACTGAGGCAGGTAAAGGCTTTAGGGATAAGATCAGAGGCTCAGATTTGGACACCTTAAGTTTAAGATGCCTGTAAAATTGTTAAATGAAGATGTCAAGGGCCCAGCCACATCATCCCAATCAGAGGGAAGACTTAGGCTAGAGGGGGGATGTCTCTACTACCATGTGGGAGATGATGACAAGAAAGGAAAGGACCAGGAAGTAAGTCTGGGGAACTTCAACATCGATAAATGGGGTGGGGTGGGGGATCCTGCAACAAAGTCTGAAGGGGGACGAGTGGGGCTAGAGGACAGTCAGACCAACGGGATTCCAAGAAAGCCAGGAGAGGAGAGTGTCTCAAGGACAGGAATGGGCCACTGCGTCGAGTACAATGTGGCTAGAAAAGAGATCCTGGGCTTAGTTGTATGAAGACTGCTGATGCTGTGACAGGTAGAGACACAGGTGAGTGGTGGAGGGCACAGACCAGGCCGGACGCAGGGAGTGACATGTGAGCGTAAGTGGGAAGTGGAGAAAGCCTACGTGCTCAATCCTCTAGAGGAGGCTGGCCATGAAGTCCAGCAGAGAAGTAGGAAGTAGGTGACTTGGCATCCTGGGAGGATGTGTGCAGGGGAGAGTTCTCGAGACTGGTGTGGCCTGACAGAATGGTCCAGCAGAGGGGAAAGATTAAAGATTTAGGAGACGGAAAGGCAGCTAAAGGAGCCAAGCTATTGAAAAGGGGAGAGAAGATAGAACCCATAACTCAAGTGAAAGGACTGGGCATCACAAGAAGGAAGCGAACTTCTACTGTAAGGAAAAGGAAAAAAACCACACATCTATTGGCAGACTTTTGGAGAGGATGTTGGCGCATTTGGTTTGGTGGGAATGGGGACGGGAGAGTAAGACCCTTGAGGCACAGCGGCTAAGAGGCTGTCACACAAGGTGAAGAGCAGGTCAGACTGGCATAGATGCTCTCATAGGAGTTATCTAGAACCTTCCAGATGATACTGCTACCAGCCAGAAAAATGACAGTGGCGGCTAAGTTCTTTCAGAACAGCACTGAGAAGGCAAAGAAACAGCAATGACACAACTAAGGCACTTGCATATCTGTTGAATGAACACAAAATGGATGGATAGATGAATGAGCTGATTCACCAAGAAATTAACTCACAAATTAAAGCCTATTATGAAAGTAGAGCAAGAGGAGACAGGACAGTAAAGTGGGGTGATGTGCTATGGACACCCCGAGGGGGAGTATATAAAGAACTTTTCCGAGAACAAAATGACACCTCATTTTTTTAAAAAGGTGAAGAATCCAAGTAGGCCTTTCCCCATAGATATGCATAGAAGATATGCATATGAGACGCTGCTTCACACCCACCAGGACAGCCACCGTTCAACAGACGAACGAAAACAGGTGTTGACGAGGATGAACAGAAATCGCCATCTTCATACACTGCTGGTCAGAAGGTGAAAGGAAAACACTCTGGCAGCTCTTCAAAATGCTAAACACAGAGCTTCCATATGCGTTCTCGGTGATTCTCCTCCCAGCTGCACGTATGAAAACAGGTCCACACACAACCTGTATGTGAGTGTTCACAGCGGCGTTATTCACAACTGCCAGAAAGTGAAAACCACCCAAAGTTCTGCCAACTGAACAGCGTGTCCGTACAACGAGACTGCATTCAGTCACAGGCGTGAGGTTTTGATTCACGCTACAACGTGGATGAACCTGGAAAACATCACGCCCTACAGGGGAGTCCATCTTTATGAAAGGTCCCGGAGAAGACGCGAGAGAAACCTGATCTGCAGGACTCCAAGTGCTCTGGCAAAGCTGCTGTGGTTAAGGCAGCGGATATCGACAGAAGGACAGACAAACGGATGAAACAACAGAAAGCCAAGAAACAAATTCTCATACACACAGACATTATTTATGACAAAAGAGACACTACAGAGCATGGGAAAAGGACGGCCTATTCAAAAACAGTGCTTGGTTCAGGGTGGGTATCTGTTACTCCCTTTGCAGCCACCCCCACGACCCTGAGCTGGTAAATATGCACATGAAAAAATCCTAGCATCACCAGCCATTTAGGAAATGCACATTTAAAACAGAAAATAAACATCACCATATGTCTGTTCGTATGACTAAAATGAAAAGTCCTGAGAATATGAAGTACTGACGAGGACAAGGAGCAAGAAGAGTGCTCCCACACTGCTGGCAGCAACACAGAAAAGTGTGGCCACTCTGGAAAAGTCTGCGGCAGATACTTGTAAAGCTACACATACACCCGTAATAGGGCCCACCAACTCTCAACTCAGGGCAATGCCAACCAAAAGAGGGAATCAGAAATTAAAACTACTGAAAGAAGCCACACCCACCAGAGTGGCTGAAACCAGACAGGCCAACAGGTAAGAAGGCAGAGCAACGAGAGCCATCACACACTGCCGGTCGGAGCGGGAACGCCAACACCAGCTGTAAGGCAGTTTGCTGTTAGCTGGGAGAGAAGAAGACATTCATACTCTGCGACCCGACAATTCCAGCCCCAAACATTTATTTACCCAACAGAAACGCACACACATGTGCACCAGGATACAGGACATCCAGATGTGTAGGAATCCTGTCACAGCCCAGACGGACAAGTCACACACCCATCAACAGGAGGACGGACAGAAAGGCTGAAGTAACTGACGCAAAGACCAGATACAGCAATGAAAATGAACCAACTGCAACTACGGGCAACAGGGATTGATCTCACAAGTTTAACAGTGAGTAACAGGGGCAGCCCCCAAAGAATTCATATTTGCAGATTCCACTTATATGAAATCCAGACCCTGGAAAAACTGATGAATGGGGCCAGAATGTGGTTACAGGTAGGAGCAGGGAGTGGGTAGTTCTGAGAAGTTCACAGGGGCTTCTGAGATTCTGTCTCAGAAGGATTTTTTCGGCTGCTGCTTACGTGGATGTGTTCATTTTGTGATAATTCTTCAAACACACACTTATAATTAATGCATTTTTATTTATTCATATTATATTTCAATGCAAAAATTTATTTTAAAAAGCAGACTCCCAAACTCTTCAAAAATGTCAGTATCATTAAAGACAAAAAAGGCTGGGAGCAGTTCTAGATCAAAGGAGACGATGTGTGATAACTAAACGCAATAAATAATCCCTGATTGGATCCTGCATGAAAAAAGAAAAGCTCTAAAGGATACTACTGGACAACTGGGCACATATGAACATGAACTGTATATCTGATAAGAGTATTTTGTTAATGTTAAATTTCTTGAGTGTAAGAATCATTTATTTTGTCTACATAGGAGAACATCTTTTTTCTGAAGAGATACATGTTGAAGAATTTAAGGGTGTGGGGCATGAGGCTCGCAACTTACTCTCTAATGGCTCGATAGCTCAGGAAAGAGGACACAGACTCACAGAAGACACGCATCTATATACATCTATAAAAGATTCATGTACATATATATATGCATGTATGTGTATACTTATACACACATACACTGAGAGACAGAGAAAGTGAATTTGGCAAAATGCTAACTATTAGCGAATCTAGGTACCATGTAACTTTTCCACAAGTCTGAAATTCTTTAAAACAAAAGTTGGGAAAGCCGCAAAAGCAAAAGCAAACCCCAAATCCGGCAAAAGCAAACAACTGAAGTCAAGTGTTTAAGGATGCACACTTGGGTAAGAAAACCATGAAGAAAAGAGGGAAGTGACCCCAAGGGCAAAACCATGGTTGGCTTTGGCAGGGAGGGGACAGGAGGGGACATCTGGGTGGCCGGCAGCATTCTCCTTTTCAGCCCAGCTGGCTAAGATACAAGCGTGTTCACTCCATAATAATCGGGATGTACATCAGTCTTCTTTGGTCTTCTGCATCTTCTCTTATTTTACTATTTTTATGAAATTGTGGTTTTGCTAAGGACAATACTGAGCAAGGCAGAGATGTGTGTGTGGTGTGTGTGGTGTGTGAGGGGTAGTCACGTCAGAGGCAGAGGACAAGGGCGGCTCAGCCACTCAGCTCCGGGCTGCTACGGGTCTCGCCAGCGGTGCGGTGTGGCTTCTGCAGCAGTTACACAATCTCAACTGCGTGGCTGCCTCCTAGCTGCCAAATGTCCTCAGAATTTGGTTGCTCTGAAAACCCACCTAGCTTACACTGCAGATTGACTTATGAAAGGTGCAGCAAGATGGTCATTTTTTGGGAAGCAAAGTTGTTTTCCAGGAAGTCATTTTCCCATGAATCACATACAAACACTCAACAAAAAATATCTCAAACCCCCCTAGTTTTAGTCCTTAATTCTTTTCTCGTGCTATTGCTGCAAAGATAATGGAAATGAAATATTTACTGTTTACATCTGCTTGGAATTTGTTTCCAAATGCGTTGGTGGGTAGATTGACTTATTGCAGAACGAAATGCGCAAGACTCCACGTTGAGGACAAACTTGCTCCTATACAGGATGGAGAAACCCTTGA
>ML105486.1:0-88581 GCA_003697995.1 Taxidea taxus jeffersonii | reverse complement strand
GAGACTCTATTCATAACTGTGGAAACTTGGAAGCCATCATGATGTCCTTCAGTGGGTGGATGGATAAATGAACTCTGGTGCCTCTAGACAACAGAACATTATTCAGTACTCAAAACAAATAAACTCTCAAGTTATGAAAAGACATGGAAGAAATGCAAATACATATCAGCAAGTGAAAGAAGTCAATCTGAAAAGGCGATGTACTTTTTGATCCCAACTATATGAGATCTCGGAAAAAGCAAAACTATGGAGATGGTAAAAAGATGAGTGATTGCCAGGGGAGAGACAAATAAGTGAAGCACAGAAGATTTTTAGGGCAGTGAAATAATATTCTGTATATTATGATAGATACATGTCAGTCCACATTTGTCCAAACCCACAGAAAGTACAACACCAAGAGTGAACCTTAAACTATACTAAGGACTTTGGATGATGATGGTGTGTCAATGTAGGTTCATCTTTGGTAAAAAATGTACCATTCCAATGAGTGATACTGACAATGGGAGAGCCTTTGCTTGTGCGGTACAGGGAAATATGGGAAATTCCTGTACCTTCTTCTCAATTTTTATGTAAACCTGAAACTTCCTAAAAAAAATAAAGTCTTAAAAAAAGATACAAATTTGATATCACATGAAATTTATTATTTCCCCATTATCCCTCGTATAAAGTCATCAAATAGATAGAAATGCATTTTGCCTCATAGCCTCTTTTTTTTTTTTTTTTCTCTTATACTTCACTGGAACTGGCATGTTCCCTTGAGAGCCTCAAAGGCTGCATTACTCCAACACTGGGTCTTTCCTGCACTGCATGTCTTCAGATACCCAGAGGGTCACAGGATATACAAGGAAAACAGCTATGTGGAATTCAGCCCAAGGCACAAAGTATCCATTTTAGTTCTTCTCAGGATACTTCTAAACAGCAAGCAGGAGGATGACTATCTCCTTGTGAATTTGTTCCAGCCCTTGGGAACATCCACTGGACTCTCTTTCAGGATGTCTTAACCTTTAGCCAAAGGCCAGCAAACTTCTTCTATTAAGGGCCAGATAGTAAATACTTTAGGCTTTACTGGCTGTTAAGTCTTGGGCACAACTATTCAACTCTGGTATTGTAGTGTGAAAATAGGGAGTGTGACTGTGTTTCAATAAAACTTTATGAGCAGAAACAGACAGCCAGATTTTGTCTGGGAGCCAATCCCTGCTGTAGCAAGGAAGGGATGAGCCCAGAGTCTGGGACACCCCACTCCCCACCATCTGGTCTGCCCAGACCATACCCCTTCTCCTGTGGTGGCTCTCTCTTCTATTTGAGCTCTTCAAACTTGGCCTCAACTTTTTGGTCCAGGGATGGATCTAATCCAAGCTTGGCTACTAGGGTTTCTCTCCAGGAGTGGTTTGAAACAGACTTGGGAAACGCCGGTTGCTCTTTGGTGGTAGAAGCCATGAGATTTGAATTACCAGGCCATGTTGGTGTCCTTCCTTTTCACCATGTGGAGGAAGCATTTCTGTGCTGACCAGAAGGGATGCTGATGCTTGGAGCACAGTAGAGGCATGAGAAGGAGAGTAGGGTCCTGTGGGCAGTCAGTTGCCTAGTTGCAATTATTCCTGAAGCCCATCTTTACTTTTTTATATAAGACAACTCAATTTTCTTCTCATAAATTCTCCTTCTTGCTCCAACTACTAAGACCTAAATTTCTGTTGGTTTTAACCAAAAAAATCTTCATGGATTCTCCAGGTCATACCTTGGAGGCCACAATTATTCCCAATAATTAAGACCAATACTTCGTGTTTGGTACTCATCTTGCTTCCTTACAAATACCTATGTCCTAAAAAAGTCAACTGGGTGCCGTCTGTGTTGATGACAAGAACACAGTTCTCACTTCAGAGATGGATCTGCACACAGTGACTGGCCAATTCCAGATGGTCGGCATGGCAGCCACGGCTTTTTCTGTTCCCAGCCGAAACACTCACTGATGATGATCTCCCTGGCTCCAGAGAGTCAGCTGACTTGAGGAGATCAAGCATTCTGTGGGATTTAAAACATCAGAACAAACTCCTGGGACAGCCTTCTCCCAGATAGGCAGGTTCTGTGTCACTCACCAGTTTCCTGGGTAGGGATGCCACAGAGAGGCTTGTCAAAGGTCAGGCTTCCATCTGAAACCTGAAGCAAGAAGACTCAGCCAGCACTGGCTTGTTGAAGTGGAGTTTCCCCAGTTCTGCCACAAATCTGCCCCTCACTGTAGGCCTTCACTGCCTCGCTACTGCCCTAGCCTGGGCCAAGGGAGACATGAGAGGGGAATAGGGGGGCTTCCTGGGCCCCTGCTAGGATTTGGGTTTGTCATCTCTCACACAGGACACTCCTCCGAGAACCTCCAGGTCTTCACACACTCAACCACTGTCTTGAGTTTGGAAGCTCAAAGGCCCGAGAGAGGGGAGCCTCACTCATTGCTGGACATCTTATATTTCAGGACTCTGCCCAGTGGCAGGCCACACAGGTCAGATGACCATGGCCAGTGTGGGCAGTGTGGGGCTGAAAAGCTGTGTGGTCTCCCGAGTCTTCAGCCCTGGAGTTTTGATAAAAATGATGTCACTAGCCTTCCACAGAGCTGCTTTGTTTGTGGCAAGTGCCCCAGGGTGGAGACTGGATTAACAGCCTTCCCATATGTCTTTCTGATGTGGGTTTGCTTATCAGTACTCTGAGAGGGAGGGCTTCTTTGACTGGTGCTTAACCTTTCAGAGAACCATCAGGAGTGTCAGCCTCTGCTAACTTTTCACAGGTGTCCTGGAACCTGTGGTTTTGTAGGTCCCCAGACCAGAGACAGAAGGCTGCATGCTCTGGAAGGCCAGGCTGACATGAGCTGGCTGACTTACAGCAGGGATGGCCCAGGTGTATTGATTACCAACACAGGCTTTATGTCAACTAGTGCTTTGAGTATGGGAGCACTGGAGCCTCCATTTAAAGGGGAGCATGTAAGAAACTTCAGAATGGGAGAGCTCTCCATGCAGTGAGAGGCCTGGCACTGAGCAGGTGTGGGTGCTGGGCCCTTACCTCCTGGGAGCTCCTTTCCCAAAGCTAGGTCTGCAAGGGCTTGGCAGGGCGGAGCTGAAACCCTTTAGTGTCCATTAAAATACAGAGGATAGGGTAAAATGTACCTGCTCAAATTCTCAAAACAAATCAGTTTCACATTCAGAAAGCGACTGTGCCACCATCGTCAAAGACAACTGGAAGAAGTCCTTAATTTGGAAGGCTCCTGACTGGAAAGAACTATGAGTTAGGAGGGCATCTCTATTCCCCACTCCTGCCTCTGCTTGCCATCCCTCTACACGATCTGTCCCACCCCTGGACTGGAACAGAAAGAGGTTGTGGATATGGGCCTGTGACCCAAGCATCTTGCTGCATATCCTCCCTTCATAGAAGGTGCTTGCCTTGCAGCTTGTGACCACATGTGAGGGAATCGGTCCCTGCAGAAAACAAGTACAAGGTCTCCAGATGGACGCCCTACTTTGATTCTAAGCATATTATCGATGAGGATGACCACGCCATTAGCAACAACATCTATCGATGGCCTCCTGTGAGCCAGCCACAGTGCTCAGGAAACCTGTTACATTTCCTGTATGTGGTCTTCTCTGAGAGATTTCACTCTGGGCTTCTGGTAAGCTAAGCCCTGGGAGAGGCAAGCACCTCATTTACAGAAAGCAGCTCCTTCTAGAGCATCAGACACTGGACCTGAGCCTTGCTCTTATGTGTCTCAACCCTTGCTTTGAGGTTCACTTGGAGACCCCAGAGCCTCGGGGGCTGAGGTTCACTTCAGCCGTCTTCCAGGGTCTGGAGTCCAGTGACATTCCTGCTGCCCGACCACCTGGCCCCGAGCCCCTGTCTGCTGAGGCTCTGTCCCCCACAGCCCTCCCTAGATGGCAGCACATGTTCCTTAGGGTGCTTGCTTTGTATCCACTGAGTTTTCATTTCCAGCCTCCTAGAAGCTAATCCTTCCTGCTGCTAATAACAGAACAATAATGAAATTTACTTAGAGATTATTGCTTACTACACACGGTGTGATTGATCTCGTGCAGGAAGACAAAGGATCTCACAAACCACTTCCCCTCACTTAACAGAGGAAGACCCTGAGGCTTCCCTGGCTTTGGTGGCTGAGGTTCCCTGGCTCCCAAGTGGCTGAGCTGGGCTTTGAACCCAGCTCCGCAACTCCAGACTTGGGGTGCTTCTCCACGGAGACCTGCTGTAGCCATCACATCAAACAAGACCATATTTCTGCTCTCGCTCTATCTCTTTTTTTAGTGTTTTTGGAGTCACATACTTCAGTGCATTGTCTTAATGACACAGCTGGGTACACTGGGTCACAAAAGTCCCCTCTCTCAGTGAGGGCTCCCGTTTATGCACTGTGTCTGCAGGAACCTGGGTTCTCCGCAGGTCTGTGTTCTCCGCAGCACACGTCAAATGCAAGCAAGAAACGGACAGTCCCGGAAGAGGTTCACACCTCCCTTGTGACTCTGTCTGCCGGTTGGACCCGCTGTCTGCTCCTACGTAAAGAAAGAGAAAATACTTCTTCTGGAATCCTCTAAGGTCAGAATCAACTAGACCTGAAGTTCAAAGTCCTCCTGTCACTGGGAGCTGTCCACTTAGCAGCTGAGTACAAGTCCTTGAGTTCCACTAGAGGGAATTTTGTGCACTGAGTCAGCCAGTGGCTCTTAGTACATTGTGTGATTGCAATTAATAAAAAGATGAACAAGGCAAAAATAATTTCCTTTGGGGACTTTATAAGCTTATAACCAAATAAATGGTAGCAAAGAATAGGTGTGTTGACTTTGCAAAACAGCTGCATCGCACAGACCCAAAGGGGAGGATCATAATGACAGTCCCCTTCCAGAAGGGGCACAATATATGACCTGCCCCTGCGTCCCTACAGGGAAGAGGTAGCCCGACCGCAGGCTAGACAACAGTGGGATCCCACTACAGTGGGATGCCCAGCAGTGCCAAAAAGAACACACCCATCCATCTCTCAGAAACATCCACACCCCAGAGGTACTGAGAACCCTGCTGTCCCCTGCAAGGATGTGACCCTGCACATCCCATTGTTAGCCTTAAGTCTCACCTCTTTCCCTTGTCTGCCTGGCAGATTCCTGACTAGCCCTAATTGCTCAGACATGGCTGCTGCTGGCCATTGAGATGTTGGCTCTGCTCCTCTTGGATTGGGGAAAAGGCGTGCTCCCAAATTTTCTTGGTACCGTGTGTCCCCCAATTTGGGCCCTCTTAGTTCATGCCTAAGAACAGCCCTGGAATGGCGATATTTTTAACCTGTGGAGAGGGCCAAAGTTTTGGTTGCTCTTCCTGTGTATGAACAGGTGGTGCCCTTTTAGGAACAGACAGGCTTATCAGAGATCCACCATTAGTGACACCCCAGGAGATGTCTCTGCTGTTCCAAAAACCAATCCCGAACTGGCCTTTGGGGTTCATGGGAGATAAGGCATCTGTGTGGAGACAATGAAGGAGGAAGATGGGGAATGGATTTCCACATAGCACCCACGTGTTTCCTTCACTGATTGCCAGTGAAGTGATTGCACCCATCAGGGCACAAGTATCAGGGGAAGGCAATCCCTATTCTCACAGACTCAGTTTATAGAAGAAGAGAAGGGAAAAATTCTAATTAAAAAAATCAATCTAGTACTAATTTGAATTGTAACTTTCTATGGTTGTATTTTCTCCTATTTTGAAGTATATTTCCCACAGATTTTTGTGTATAGATGGGATTCTGTGTTCACTGCATTCTATTTCTTTCTTTATTACAAAGTCTGTGGACACTGGTGGAGCACGTTGGAATAGCAAGTGGCTTGGGCTGGAAGTTATCTCCTTCTGCAAACATTTCCTAGAATGATGTTTGACACAGACTTAATCCGGATGCTGTTGGCAGCGTCTCTGCTATTCTAAAAACCAGTACAGCCTGACTCATACCCCCAACTGCATGGTCTGGAGAGGTTCACTTCCTGTCTGTTGCTTTCTGTAAATTCCTAATCTTGTTTCCCCAATCATCTGGGGCCAAACACTCCATCTTTTTATTTCAAAGTAACCCATCCACCCACAACGTCTTTGGAACTGGAATCTCTTTGGTGAGAGACCTCGTGCCTAGGACTCGCTGGGTAGGTAGTGCTGGTCCAAGTGTCTGAAATGGTGCCAAGGGGTCAAACCATGGATGGGCCAGACAATGCATTCAAGTCACTGACGTCTTCATTTCCTTGCCTGACAAAGAATTGTCTTGTTGGTTGTGCACTCTGCTCAGGGGAGAGTTTCAGCATGGTCAGACCACTGAAAGACGGCTCATCATTCTCCATTTTACAAGGTACTCAGTACTTGGCAGCGCAAGACCAGTAGACATTTCCTGCCAGCATGCAGGTGTGAGTGCTGGTTCGTGGGGAGATATTTAAAGATTGGCTAAAGGTAAGACTAGAATGTGAAAGCTGGAAAGAAATTTAGAGTCAGCATTTTCTTAGTGGTTCTTAAAATATAGCTTTTTAAAAAAAATTTAGTTATTTGGAAGAAAGAGAGAGTGTGTGTGTGAGCAGGGAGGAAGGGCAGAGGGAGAGGGAGAAACAGGTTCCCCACTGAGCAGGGAGCTCCATGTAGGACTCAATCCCAGGACCTTAGGTCATGACCTGAGCCAAAGGCAGACACTTAACTGACTGAGCCAGCCAGTTGTCCCAAAATCCAGGTTTACATTCAACTTGACTGAGAGTTTTCTAATTCCTCTTCAGTCTTCAACCCAAATTTGATTCATTTGTTTTGGAGTGGACCTTGGTTACTATGTTAAAATTTTTTTTTTAATTCAAATATGGTGAACATACAGTGTTATATTAATTTGAGGGGTACAATATAGTGATTCCACAATTCTGTACATTCCTCAATGCTCATCACAATGAACATACTCTCAAACCCCTTCACCAGTTTCACCCATTCCCCCTCCCACTTCTCCTCTGGTAACCACCAATTTGTTCTCTATAGTTTTTGGTTTTTTGTCTCTCTTTTTTTTCTTTGCTCTTTTGTTTGATTTCTTAAATTCCACATATGGGTGAAGTCATATAGTATTTGTCTTTCTCTGACTGACTTAATTCATTTAGCATTATACTCTCTACCTCCATTCATGTTGTTGGAAAAGGCAAAATTTTATTCTTTTTTACGGCTGAATAATATTCCATTGTATGTATGCACCACATCTTTTTTATCTATTCATCAGGTGATGGACTCTTGGGTTACTTTCATATCTTGGCTGTTGTAGATAATGCTGTAGCAAACATAGGGGTGCATGTATCTTTTTGAACCAGTATTTTCATTATTTCTGAAAGATTTGTTAGTTGGGGCACCTGGGTGGCTCAGTTGGGTAAGTTTCCAAACTTTTTTTTTAATTTCGGCTCAGGTCATGATCTCAGGGTTGTGAGATCAAGCTCCACACTGATTGTGGAATCTGCTTGAGATTATTTCTTTATCCCTCTCCCCCTCCCCTCTTCCCCTAAAAAAAAAAAAAGATAAAATTAAAAAAGAAAAAACTTTGTTAGGTGATTTTGTTATACTGTATGACTTTAGCTCCAAACCACATAATGGTTAAAAATTTCTCGCTCTGCAGATAAAGAAACTGGATGCCTAAGAAATGAAACAGCTTTGCTGAAGTCACACTGGCTGATCCAGAGAATGGCTGCTTGCGAGAGGCCCCTGAGGTGGGGACAGTCTGTCCAGCTCTCACTCCCACCTCCTGCAGTGTCCAGCTCACAGCAGGTGCTGGGTAGCTGAGAGGAGCGTGGGGGTCACACAGCTAATATGTGGCTGAGAGTGGCTGAGCCTCCCTGAGAATGTTGGTACAGGTAACACCTAGTGGCAAGGTACCTGTTTTCAGAGATTCCTGCCTCAGAACCTAGCTTTGCCCGATACTAGCTGTGTAATCTTGACCAAGGAGCTTAACCATATAGGTTCGTATTCCTTGTTTATAGCAATAGAGCCCTTGAGAGGATGAAATGACACTTAAAATGTTTAGGGCACAGCCAGATACATTGTATACACTTAACATCCCCTGTTTTTGTTTTTGTTACAATCCCATGCTCTTCTTGTTAATATATTTTGCCTGAATTTTTTTTTTCATCTTTATGTACTAAGCATTTGAAGACTATTGAGATAATACGAAGGCAATGTGAATCCTCTCACCGATGTCTGGAATTTCTTATTATTTAGGACACAGACTGATGCTTTTCAATCCATGAGCCAATTTCTCCTCCTATCTAATTTTAGTTCCCTTCATTACTTCAAAAAATTTCCCCTCAAATTGCCGAAGTGAGAATCAGACCCATTTATTTTTCCATTTTCTGTCTGCAGAATGCATTGCACTTCAATTTTCTCTGCCTTTATGGTTCTGACCATTTTTCCTACCATCTTAATCGCCATCATGCTCTGTCAACATACAGTGAAATGTTTGACAGTTATAAATGCACGTGTATCCAGAGTAGGAAAGGCGACTTTTCACCCTTGTGGCTTGTTTGCAAGATTTCTAAAGACTTAACTCTCTTGGGAATTAAAATACAGCGTTGTGGAATGGTGCTATTGGACCCAGTTCAAGATTTGTTATCTGAATGACAGCAATGGAATGGTCTCAATCCCAGGGGAATTAGAAGCTTCCCTCTCTTTGGCCAAGTCCTCCCTGAATCCTGAGCTTAATCACAGAGGTGAGTCTGGCTTGGCCTGCAGGATCGTTAGAGTTTTATTGACCTTGTAGTGCCTTTGATAGCAGGAAAGCAGATTGTCCCTACTGAAAATCTGATTTAGAGGGACGCCTGGGTGGCTCAGTCAGTTAAGGGTCTGCCTTCGGCTCCAGTCATGATCCCAGGATCCTGGGATGGGGTCCAGCATCAGGGTCCTTGCTCAGCGGGGAGCTTGCTTCTCCTTCTGCCTGCTGCTCCCCTTGCTTATGCTCTCATTCTCTCTCTCTCTGTCTCTCACACACACAAATAAATAGATAAAATCTTTTAAAAAAAGAAAGAAAATCTGATTTAGAGAAAGTGATCCATGTGCATGATTTTCTAAGGGAGCTAAAACCCATTTATTAAAATAGCTTCTCTGCCTCCTCTCCTATCTGCCCCCTTCTGCTCAAATCACACAATCTAAGTCCTCAAATGATGGTTTGGCTATGCTGCCTTCTTTCTGATGACTCATGATAAACCATGATATCACACCCTAATACACTTATATTTTCCCTATGGAATTTTAATATTATACATTTTCAAAAGACCAGAATTCTGAAAATAAATTCTTTGCATTCTCCTTTTCTCTGGCTCTCATGGGAATAAATGCTTCTCAGTCACTGTCACAGGACCCATGTTGGAGACCCTGGGTGACTGTGACAAGTGTCTGTTTCATTTTTGCTCGGCCTCCTGATAAAGTGGGGATGGCCATTGTCCAGGGTCAGGTGACACTTTCCCACACCTGTCACCCTGCCACCATATCTCCATGACTGCAATTCCCAAAATCAAGAACCAAATCTCTACATGGTGATTAAACAACAGCAGGATGAAACAGATCATTAAAGCGACGTGAGCATAAAGGGAAATGACAATGAAAACAAGCAGGACTCCAGAGGGAGGAGGTGGAGAGAGAAATGAAAGCACACACAAAGGGTCAAACTTGTTCATTTCAGAGATGAGAGGCTCATGGCCAAAGTATCAAAGCTATAAGATTCAGGTAAAATGGAAGAGCCATGAACTAGTCGAGAAACCAAAAACTGCTTCAGACATTTCACTATAAACAAAATAAGACACTAACACCAGAAGCTTACAGAGCAGACTAGGTGAAATAAACAAATTGAATTACAACTTTGTAAAAGGAAAAAAGAGAGGTGAAACCATCCACCCTGGCTGTGCCCTTCCCAGGGCTGAGCTCTGCAACGAGTTTGGGATTCCTCCTGGTACAAGGGTATCAGCACAATCAGCCACCACAGAACAATCCTACAGACAGGACTATAGAGGTGACCTGCTTTTCTTTTTTTTTTTTTTTTTAAGATTTTATTTATTTATTAGAAAGAGAGAGAGAGCATGAGCAGGGAGGAAGGGCAGAGGGAGAGAGAGAAGCAGGCTCCCCACTGAGCAGGGACCCCCCCCTCCCCAATGCAGGACTCCATCCCAGAACCTTGGGATCATGACCTGAGCTGAAGGCAGATGCTTAACTGACTAAACCACCCAGTACTCCTAGTTCACTTAAAAAAAAATCATAGAGTTGTCAAACTGTGTGTCCATCAGACAGACAATTCCCCAAATGCTATTTAAAATTTAAAAACTGGGACACCGGGGTGACATAGTTGGCTGAGCCTCTGCCTTCGGTCATGTCACTGATCCTGGGGTTCTGGGATCGAGCCCCACATTGGGCTCCTTGCTCAGCGGGGAACCTGCTTCTCCCTCTGCCTGCTGCTCTCCTTGCTTGTGTGCACTTTCTCTGACAAATAAATAAATAAAATCTTCAAAAATATTAAAAGAAAAATGAAATTTAAAAATCCATCCATAAGGGATAACACCAGAGATGTGCCAAGAAGCAACCAGGACCGTAGCATTGGCCCGTCTGAAAATGAATCTCACAGTGAGAAGGCTGGGCCTCCAGTGGGTGCTAAAGAATTACTCCCTCTCCTTCCACCACTGGTTAGGGCCACTTCCTCTCCTCACCCTTGCACCACTCTCCTGAGCAGTGCCCACCACGATGGGGGAACAATCTCCATAGGCAGAGAGAAGGGGAGAGGTCAGCCCCTCCCCACACAGTTGCCTAAGTAATGTCATTCCATGAGGTGTTTTGTTGCCCTTCTCCTGGCAACAGCCATGAGCCATGAATGTCTCAAGTTCAACACTGCCTAATGTCTTCATGGTTTGTAGGTTGAGGAACACAGAGAAGAACGCCATGACCAAACACTTCTCCATGGCCTCTCAGAACTTACTCTCTTGGTATGGTCCCGGCTGCTTCTTCACACAAGCTGGGCCCATTAGTGCACGTGGTTTAGTGCACGTGGTTTCTTGATACTGTTTCCCCTTCTTTCTCCCCGTCCCTGTGGAACTGGCTGCTTCTTGTCATTGCCATCTCTGCACCTGTCCCTCTCCCACGAGCATCTCCTCTGAGCATCTTACCTGAGGTGGCATCACCTGTGCCACAGCCACTCTTGTCAAATGTCCTCTGTGGTGCTCATCATGTTACCACTGAGCTGTTCCTCACTGGTTTCATCATGATTACCTGCCTTCTCTGGCCAGAATGCAAGCTCCACAAAGCAGAGACACCCCCCCCCAACCCCCGGCCCACCAGAGTCCTAGTCTTTGCATTTCCAGTGCCTAAAACATCGCCTGGCACACGAAGGCTGCCCCTGGGTGTTTGCTCACTGAAGGAACAGTTCTGAACTCTTTGAGGACCAGGGCTCAAAACCAGATGAGATCATGATTTCACAGCAGGCAGGCCTGGGCAAGAAGAGAAGCTTTGTGGGCTGTGAGCACCTGTGTGAGGGAGCGGGGGACAGCTTCTTCCCACCTTCTGCTCGCTGAGCCCTCTATGCTTGCCTGGAGGCTGGGTGCTGGCAGCTGCAGGGCTCAAACAGGACACAGGATGACATATGGACTCAGCTCCAGGCCCAGGGCTGTCCGACACATGGTGATGGAAAGGCTCCATCCAACAGCAATGGTACAGCGATGCCGTCACTGATTTGGAGAATATTTGCAATCTACTTTCACAATGCATTGGGATCATCATGAATGCATTGATATAAGGGCTCTAAAAAAGTCATGGTAGATCCTGAGATTAGGATATATTCATGCAACTCCCCCTAATTCTCCCTGGCCTAGCTGAGTGATGAAAGACATGTATGTAGCGTGGCAACCACAAGCACGAGTCACTGCAAGACCTAATTTCGCAACAACAAAGGGCTCCGGTGGGAAGCTGTGTTGGGGGAAAGAGCAGGGATGATTTCCTTGTCAACGTGTGTGAAAGCAAAAGGTCTTTCTATGAACCCTCAGTTGGGCAGAAACATATCTTAACTTCATATGTTTACTTCTCAAGTTTTCCCATTAAGCAAGATTTTGGTATATGAGAGATATGTTCTAAATGAAAAAAAAAAGTCCTTTTTTTAAATTTCCATAAGACAGGACATTGCATTTTTCTGAGGACAAGGGTTTACCATTCTTCACCAGAATGAGGACTTGGCATCACTGCTCATTTAGGACTGCTCAGGAATGCTAAGCCCCTGGAACCAGCTTTTCCATTCCCAGGTGAGGTGGGAGGGGCTCACTGCCCAAGCCCCGGGTCACACATCTCCCTCCCATACCTGAAGGCTGAGGACCATCCTGTTGTTAGTGCTTAAAATCCTTCTGAAGGTCAAATACGTGCAAGTCAACACGTTTCCAGGCCTCCACTCTTCACCCTGTGATTTGGCTTCAGTGGCCCAAACTCTACCCAAAAACCTGTCCACAGGGCCATCGATCTTTGACTGACAGGGGGACCAGGGAGAGAGACTTGGTTTTGAAAGGATGGTATTCTGAGATTTCTGAGGCGGTGAGCACCCCCTGTGTGGCCATCTGTTCAGTCTGAGCTCCAGCTCTTTTTTCCTCCTAGACAAGGTGAACTTGCCAAGTGCAAAGAGGAGCTCTTAAAATATCTTCCAATGGACATGTGACCTCCAGGGCGTCCATGGCCACAGCTATTCTGGTGCCCTGGAAAGGGGAGGGCGTACAACATGGGTGGGTAGTGAGGCGTGCTTTTTTTAAAACTAATGCATGTTTGCTGGAGAATATCTGGCAAATGAAATAAAATGACTCATCGTAATCACATTAACCAGAGAAGGTCTTCACATACTTTGACGCGCTCTTGTAGGAACCTGGGTGTTTGCCTTTTCCAGCATGTACTGCCCTTCTCTGCCCCCAATGACTGGCCTGGTTCTGATGTCATCTTCATCGGCAATGAATATAGCTACCCCAGCTTTCTTCTGATAGAGTATGGATTCCTCCTCCATCCCTCTACTTTTAACCTGATTTTTTATATGTAAAGCTGGTGTCTTGTAGACAGCCTGGAGACGAGTCTAGTTTTATCATCCAATCTGACTTTATTGCTATATTTAGACCATTCACATCCCAAGTGATTATTGATATGGTTAGATCCCTACCTGCCACATGGGTATCTGTTTTCTACTTGTTGGTTTTCTTTCTTTCACTCCCTTTTGTCTCACATCCTGACCTTGGGCTTCTCTAAGCACTCTAAGTGTCATCCACGGTTCATACCCCAGGGGCACCTGCTCGTGTGGGGAGGGAGGCATTCTGTGATACTGGGATGAAATCTTAATCTCTGGTGGGCCTGCAACCTTCCCAGCAGCCAATCTCATGGAGACCCCTTCCCCCATCTTGCACCCTCTTCCCTGGCTGGAGTATCTTCAGCCTATATTCCTGAAACCAGGAGCCCTCCTGCCTTTGTTGTCTCTGCCACTTGGACATGAGATAAGAAAGTTAAAAACACTTGCATGAGAGGGATCTATTTCCCCTACCTGAGATGTTCAGAGGCTCTGACAAGGTCTTTTCCCTGGGGAGTAGACCTCTGCTGTGCAGAAGGGTCTGGGAATATTTTATAATGATTACTCCTCCCTTCTGCCTGCCAGAGCCAAGAAGGGGTCTTTCTCAGATCTTCACCTTGAGAACCCAGGGAAGCCCCTGAAGATAAAACCCACGGACATGTGCAAGCCCCAAAGACCAGAGCTTCCAGGAGCTTCTCTCTCAGTGTAGGACACACTCAGCCTCCAGTAGCCCGACACAATCCCCACCTAAGTGTCCCGCCAGTGGATGGCTCCAGCAGTTCCCGCTCTTATTTGGGGCTTGGCCCCCCAAATTCTCCTTTTTTCTCCAGATTTGGGCGTGGCCATTTGCCCTGTGCCCTCGGTTCTCAGGATGATCCAAGAACAGTAATCTCTTTTCCGTTTGTCCAGGTTTTCCCTTCTCTAAGGACAGGAACGATTATTTATTTCCAAGCCCTCGTCAAGAACTGACTCCCCAAGTCCCCAGATAAGCCATGTTTACTTTTTGTCAAGCCTTCTTCTCCTTTGACTTATTTATCTCTGGATGAGACTATAGATGTTAGGAAGAACATAGTGACTGAAGGGGGAGACCCAGGTGCTGCCCCTAGGGCTTTATGTATATGTTCTTTTCTACATTACATGGTCCCCGACCACTCCCCTTTTACAATTAAAGACACATGCCCTTTAGCTTCAAGACATGTGCCCAAAATCATGCGGTTAGAATTTAGAATGGAATTAGCAGTGGCTTAATAAAACCCAAGAGCCAGACTTCAGACGCTGCATTCTTTCCTGCACAGTTATGAATGGGCAGATGGATGGACAGATGGATACAGAATTGGAGACATAGATGGATAAATATATCTCAAGAGAAGAGAGATTATATTCAGTTCTATGGGTAGATTTATAAATGAATATGACATTTTATGCATTTTCACAAATGAAAACAAATCCTTGATCAAGGGTAATTCTTAAGTAGTTAAAATTGCAATTCTTATAAACATAAAGAGCAAGCACACGAGAGAGTTGTTTTGAACTCATAGATGAAGGAACAGCAATAATGGACCTGCTTCAAAGGGTCTGTGTGGGCATGAGACACAAAGTCCATAAAGAAAGGAACACAGGATCAGATGTGGCAATTTAGGTATGTGACTGGTTAATCTTCCTGCAGGGCAATTTTCTGTAACTTTCAGGGCAACCTTGCCTCCTGGGTCTGTCATTCTATCTTCAGGCACCCCAGCCTTGATCAATTGTTATTCAGACCAGTGTGTTCCCCGAGAGTCAGATGACCTTCAGACACGCTCATTAGAAAATCATTTAGCCTAAAACTAAAAGGTAATGAGATCATCTTTTCTGACTTATTTCTGAGTGTTGAAAATTTTTCCTGAGTATCAGGGACTATGATTTTAATGGCCTTTGTAATGGTGCATAACAGGGGCATTAAGCACAGCAGAACTGTTTCGGAGACTGCTCACAAAGGGCAGGGTCTCAGACCCTCTGGAGCCTGGCACACTTCCTCTTCCTGCTGCAGGAGAAGAGGGTATAACCCTTGTCTTCGCACTGCAAGGGGGTCTGGTCAGGGGACTAACTTGGATGGAGGCTCTCTCTGCTTCCTTTTGGAATTCAGCAGGGAGGGACAAAACCCGAAATTGTCCCTCCATCATATACAGGATGCAGGCTTCCAGAAGCTTCTTGCCTCCGGCTGCAGCAGGCAGGGTTCTCTCCTCACCTCTCCAGACTGCAAAGAGCACAAGAGTACAGGGCACCCCAGATCCTCCACCTTCAGCAGCTGGGGATTCCTGTGGCAGAAACGTTGCTTTCCCTTCTGACTCCTTTCTAGAACCATAAACAGGACGTTTCCCCCCAGGCCCTGGCTCTGAAGATCTGCAGTGGTCTTCAGTCTTTCCCCAACCCCCTCAGAGGGGATGTGCTAGTCCAATGGTTCATTTCACTTGGGGGTGTGTCCAATGAGAGACCCGTTCCTCTTGCAGGTTCCTGTGCTTTAAGGGCTGGCCGGGGCTTTCTTTTCACCCCTGAGCAGACTGCCAGGGCCTGCCCCAGGGAAATCCAGCCTCTGTTCCCTGTGTCCAGGTTCTTCCTGCAACCTAGGTGGGATGCCGGGGCCTGGCTCAGGGGGCCACAGTTCAAGGGTGAGGAGTCAGACCTTCCACCCTTCACCTGGGCAAAGGTGTTTTTTTTTCCTTAATTAACATAAAATGTATTATTTGCCCCAGGGGTACAAGTCTGTGAATCTTTAGTCTTACACAGTCACAGCGCTCACCATAGCACATACCCTCCCCAATGTCCATCACCCAGGCACCCTATCCCTACCCCCACCCCCAGCAATCCTGAGTTTGTTTCCTCAGATTAAGAGTCTCTTATGGTTTGTCTTCCTCTCTGGTTTTGTCTTGTTTCATTTTCCCTCCCTTCCCTTATGATCTTCTGTCTTGTTTCTCAAATTCCTCATATCAGAGAGATCATATAATAACTGTCTTTCTCTGATTGACTTATTTCGCTCAGCATAATACATTCTAGTTCCATCCACATCATTGCAAATGGCAAGATTTCATGCTTTTTGATGGTTGCATAGTATTCCATTGTGTGTGTGTGTGTGTGTGTGTGTGTGTGTGTGTATGTGTGTGTGTGTGTGTGTGTGTGCATGTGTGTACCATATCTTCCTTATCCATTCATCTGTTGATGGACATCTGGGCTCTTTCCACAGTTTGGCTATCGTGGACATTGCTGTATAAACATTGGGGTGCATGCCCCTTCAGATCACTACGTTTGTATCTTTAGGGTAAATACCCAGTAGTGCGATTGCTGGGTCATAGGGTAGCTCTATTTTCAACTTTCTGAGGAACCTCCATACTGTTTTCCAGAGTGGCTGCTCCAGCTTGCATTCCCATTAACAATGTAGGAAGGTTCCCCTTGGAAAAGGGTTTATAAGACACTTGCTGGCATTTGCCCATTTCAGGTTCTGACCAGCAGCTAAAAAGCCATACTCGGATCCCAGCTGGTTCCCGGTGTCCATTCTCAGATGGCTGACATTTGGAGAAGAAGGGTGGTGAAGAAACAGTGTCCAAAACATCCCAAAAGTTTCTATGATTTTTCTGAAGTCAGGGCCCCAAAGAGCAAGTCTGTCTGAGAGGAAGTAAACTGGTGATTCTTGAATCATTGCCATGGCAAATCGTCCGCCACATAAGGTGGGGCCCCATCATAACATCTTCTCTTACTCTTAGAGGGAAGATGGGACTTACAGAGCATAAACACTTGGACATGCATGAACTCAAACTTTGGATCTGCAGAATCAGTAAAATCAGAAAGGGCAGGGGGGCTGGGACGACCTCTAAGGTAACATAGCCTGTGTGCAGTGTGGCATATTGCCGTGGCTGTGGGCCTCCATGGCAGGTGTGGTTACACACTGAGGTCTTGTCCTACCAAGGCCACACGCAGCTCCCCACTCTTTATTCAAGCATCCCCCACCCACTGTCCAGAGTTGATGTGGGAATCGAAACCTCTTTGACATCCCTACTCAGTACTGTCAACTTGTTCATAGGAATTAAACTTGGAGGACTTTTTTTTTAATTTCTTTTTTCTTTAAAATTTTTTTTTAAATTTACTTATTTATTTTTGAGAGAGAGAAAATGAGCGGGAAGGAGAGGCTGAGGGAGAAGCAGACTCCCCGCTGAGCAGGGAGCCAGATGTGGGGCTTGATCTCAGGATCCTGGGATCATGACCTGAGCCGAAGGCAGATGCTTAACTGACTGAGCCACCTAGGCATCCCTAATCTTGGAGGTCTTATGCACAACACACAGACAAGCTTCTCTGTCCCAGGGCTGAGACCGACTTCCTGACACTCTTGCGTATACTTTTATCATGACCAGGGAATTCATGAGAATGACTGTTGTGTCTCTAGGATAGGACATCCTAGTATCTTTCTCTGTTTCATGAAAATTTCTCTCTATCAAATGATCTTTGTCTCAAGTTTCTCAGAAGAACTTGCCTCTAGAATGGACAGAGCTCTCGAGTCTTTGGGAGGAAGTCAAGGAGATAACCTCACCGGAATTTGGATGTGACTCAAGATGGCGTTTCCTCCAAGGTACATGCAGATTCTGCAAAGCCTTCTCTCCGTTGGAGTGGAGTTGGTGCTTCCCTAACTGAAGGTCTTGCTGGCAGCAAGGGGATGTCTAGGAAGAGCCACAGGTTCTATGTTCTTTTGCAAACAGGAGCTGAACTGGTTTCCTTTCAAATAATCAAGGCTTTGGCTGTGTGGTTAAGCCTTAGCCTGAGAGGACAGGTCTAGTCTTGACAGTGGCAAGAGGAACTTCGAGATGGATTCCTTCCCAGTCAGGAAGCACTCTGAGAAGAGGAGGCCTTCTTGTGGCTCTTTCTAGCAAGCTCACTATCATTAAACCACACCTCTGAAGTTCCCCATGGAAAATAAATCTCAGAAGTAGCAGGAAAGACAGGAAATTCCTTCTAGGAAATCTTCCAACCACAGGATCGCCATCAGTTCCTTCTCTGTCAGCTTTCTTCTCCTCTGTGGAGGCCCAGCCTCAGGCTAGCTCCCTTGGCAGCGCAGGAGGGACAAGAATTGTGAATGCTGGGCTCTTAGTCTCTCTTAGTTTTGCACATTGGGTTGTAGAAAAGACCTTGATTGACCGCCTGTGGTCACATGCCTTCTCTGCACCAGTCACTGAGGCCAGGAAAATGGTCTGCTTATTGATCATGCCTGGATCATGTCACCTCTGTGATGGATAAGAATGGGATTGGCACCACGATTCCTATGGCATGCATGGGCTTCTTTGACCAATCGGATGGGGAGGGGAGCTGGACCACCCTTTCTGAAAAAAGGCATCACCGAACATTAATGCCAATAAATGCAAACAGATGTGACTTACAGTTTCTTCTGAGTACAGTCCTTCCTTAATCCCTTGTTCCTGTAAAGATGAACTCAATGCACTGACCCCATTGGAAATTGATTGACCCCATGGATACTAGTGCAGAAATGTAACCCAGCTCAACATTGGCTTCAAACCCTTCGACATTTTTGTGTTGTTACATTACAAGGGATGCCTTGGAGCTCCTCAGAATCCAAGGGGTATATGTGGATATAGGGATGGATATTTTAATTTAAGGAAATCAAGTCAAAAGCCCCTGAGGGCCTGGGGCACAAGGCTACTTGGCGGCAGTGTGGACATTGATGGAAGGCATGCTGGCATCCATTCTGGGACACTATCCTGGCCCTCTTTAAAGACAAGAGCCTCACCGCTCACTCCCCTGACATGATGGATGGTGCAGCGACAAATTGAGTTTGAACCGGGGTCGAGACAGCTTGGGATTCATTAGCAGAATTTGGAGTTGAATTGGAAATGCTAACTTGGAGACATCCAAGCAGTTCGCTCTGGCTGGCATTTTTTGGGTTCTTCTGGAGGCTGTTGAGAAATGAGGGGCCAGAACACGGACCGGTAAAGGACAGGAGTGGAGTTTGTATGACCCCCTGAGACAGGCAGCATCAGCATTTCCTTCCCAGCATCTTTTCTTCCCCGGAGCTAAACACTCCCATTAACTGGAGGTTCCATTTCCAGAGTTAAATTGAATTGTAAAACTGTGATATTGTAATTTATAATAAGAAATATGTATTTGATCTTTGTCCCTGTCCCTGGCACAGAGCTCCTAAAATCCTTGGAATTTCCTAAGGGAAGAGAGGGATCAAAATGTCTTTTGTTATGTTAATGAGGTGGCTGGGGGGCACCTCCCCAGCTGGGAACCAGTTGCCAGAAGAACCCTACCTCTGGGGGAGCAGGGAAGGGCTAGAGTTTGAGTTATATCACCAATAGGCAATGATTTAATCAATCACGCCTGTGCGATGAAGCCTCCATAGAAACCCCAAAGGACCAAAGGACTGGATTCAGAGAGCTTCCAGGTGGGCAGACATGTGTTGGTGTGGGGAGAGGGGAGCACAGGAAAGGGGCGTAGGAGCTCCCTGCCCTTCCCCGTACCTTGTTCTGTGCCTCTTGTCCTTTTACAATAGACCGGTAATCTAATAGGTTAAACATTTCTCCGAGTTCTGAGCTACTCCAGCAAACGTATCACTCCCAAGGAGGGGGGCATGGGAATCTCTGGTCTCTAGTCAGCTGGACAGGGGTACGGGTGACAGCTGGGCTTGGGACGGGCAGATCGGCAGTCCTGTAGGCCTGAGGCCTCACCCCGCAGGGTCTGACACTGTCTCGGGGAAGCATCAGCCTGGAGTTGAGGCAAAGACTCCCGGCTGGTGTAGGAGCCGGCGTCAGTGGTGAGGGTGTGGGAGAAAAACACACGCCTTGGAACTGGGGATCTGAAGGCTTAAAAACTTAGTTCTTGCCAAACGCCCACTTCTGGGAAGCTGGAGTTCCTGTACTATTCCTCCTGCATGTGCAAAACAAATATACAGAGACTCTGAAAGGTAGAAGAAGCAGACCAGAGCGAATTTCCTGGGTTCCCTTTCAGCCTCGTATATTCCAGATCTGGACTGAAAAGCCAGGAACTTGGAAAGGTGCACACAAACAAAAACTCGAACAAAAGCCTGCTTTCTCTGGCAAAGACCAAGAAAGGGCAGTCTATTAAGACAGAAAAGTAAAGGGGCACCTGGTGGCTCAGTCAGTTTAAGCAGCCGGCTCTTGATTTCGGCTCAGGTCAAGATCTCAGGGTCATGGGATTGAGTCTGGCATGGGGCCCGGGGCTTGGCCAGGAGTCTGCTTGAGGACTCTCTCTCTCTCTCTCTCTCCCCCTCCCCTATATACGTGCATTTTCTCTCTCTCTCTCTCTCTCTAAAGTAAATAAATATTTTTTAAAAATGATAGAGAAATAGACAATCACTGCTCTACTCCAGCCAAACATTAAAGAAGAAACTGTAGTCCCCCACCACTTACCCTACTAGTAAAGGCAGAGTGGGATGACCTAGCTTCCCCTGGCCAGGCTCTGAGACTCTCCAACACCCCATCAGGGAGGTTTCAGAGAAGGTGGAATAAGAAGCCGGGGCTTTCATCCCCACCTAGCAGAAATGAGGTGCCTACCCTTCTCCCCAGGAGAGAGTCAAAGAAGTCCTGTCGGAGAGTCAGGACTTTCTCCTCCACCCAACCCCCAGTGGAGATGAGGCCACCCCACCCAGTGTCAATGGAGACTACATGGGGACAATACAGAGCTTCACTGTCTGTCCCTGTGAAGGATGTATCACGGGATCCAATACCTCGCAGGCATCCGAGCTCCCACCCCTTCCCAGCTGTAGGAAGGAGCCCCCCTCCTTGGGTGTTCATGGACATGTGGCACCCCTGCTTCCCCCACAGGTATGATGTCAGAGAAAGCCTATCAGAACAGGCTTAAATGAGATCCTGTGTCTCAGAACAGACCACTCAAAAGGTCCAGGTTTTCATGGAAAATCACACATCATACCAAGAATCAGGAGGACTCAAACTGAATGAAAAGAGTCGATCAGTAGATGCCAGAACCCAGACGATGGACACGTATGAATCGTCTGACATCCGACTAGGGACAGTAACCGTGGAGATGCCGGCTTGTCACACGCCACTGCAGGAATGCAAAATGGTCCATCCAACTCTGGAAAAGAGATAGTTTCTTTAAAAATGAAACATGCAGCTACCCTAGGGTCCAGCTGCTGCATGCTGGGCTGTTTATCCAGGAGAAATGAAAACTCAGACACAAATGTTCACAGTCTCTTGATTTTTAAAAGCTCTGCTGAGTCCGTTGGGGTCCTAGCCGCTCATCAGAGCCTGTCATAAACCCCAGAAAGTTAATTATGTTCTGGAAGCTGAAAATCTGAGATTAGGGGGCCAGCATGGTTGGGTTCTGGTGAGAGACTTCATGGTTGCAGGTGGTTATTTTCTGGGTGTTTTTTTACATGGTGGAGAAAGAGTTCTTTGGGGTCTCTTTGATAAAGACACTAATCCCACTCATGAGGGCTCCATCCTCATCTGATCACCTCCTAAAAGCTCTGCTTCCCAACACTGTCATTCAGAGGTAGGACTTCCACATGGAATTTTGGTGGAGGCACAGACATTTGATCCATAGCAAGCCCCCAGATGTTCTTTAAGATTGCGTGGTTGCACAAACGATGGTACATCTATGTGGCGGGATATACGGTCTTGGTAGACAAACAACCTGGGTGAATTTCCAGAGAATTGCACTGAGTGAACAAGGCCCATCCCCAAAATTTCCATGCTATAGGACTCCATTCATATAACATTCTTGAAATGACACAATTATAGAAGTGGAGAGAGAGGAGATAGTGGTGGTCAAGAAGGGTGAGGTTAAGGAGGAAGGTCGGTGGGGTACAGGAGGACACCTTGAGGGCTCAGGTGACAGAAATGCTCTGTATATTATCTGCATCAATGTCAATACACTGATATTGTGTTATGGTCTTGCAAGATGGCATCTTGGGGGGAAATTAGGTAAAAGGTACACAGGATTACTCTGTACCATTTCTTACAAGTCCACAAGAAGCCACAATGATCTCAAAATCAAAAGTTCAGTAATAAAACAAACCCACCCACCTCATTCTGCTTTCCACTGGGAAGGTGAAGTAGTTTTAATGTCTCTAGAACTTAGCATGGTCCCTCTTAATACATTTAATAAGTGTCTATTGAATCTAAATGCTTGGTACAAAATGAATCATATGCCAGAAAGTCCCAAAGAGTTTTGTCTACTGAACCACTAGCGTCCCGTGTCCTGTCCCATTCACTGGAGCCTCCTTGGGGACAGATTAGGGCAGGGCCACCCTGTGAGATAAAACCTCCTACTGGTTTTTATTTCTTGGGCAAATTACTTGAATGTGTGTGTGTGTGTGTGTGTGTGTGTGTGTGTGTGTGTGTATGTAATCTAAAGTTCTCTTAAATGTTTTAAATCTTTGGATAAATTGTTAAGGTTTCAAAATAGGGCCTAGGGATGCCTGGGTGCTTCAGTTGGTTAAGCCTCAGTCTTCAGCTCAGGTCATGATCCCAGTGTCCTGGGATCAAGTCCCACATTGGGCTCCTTGCTCAGCGGAGAGCCTGCTTTTCCCTCTGCCCCTCCAGCTGCTTGTGCTCTCTCTCTCTTTATTTCTCTGATAAATAAAATTCTAAATAAATAAATAAAGGATCTAAACTGATTCATCAATCACATAATGTGACAGAGAGAAAGAACGTGATCACACTAAGAGACCACATTCTCTTATATATTACAAGCATATTGTTAACGGTTATATACAGATGTGGTTTGGACTTCTTAAACCTTTTTACATTTAATTCCAAACCCTTCTGGAGTTGGCAGTGTGGGACACTAAGGAAACATGGTTCACTGCACATCCTAGTTTGCTGAAATAATTTCGAGCGAGTGAACTTGTCCATATAAGAGATCTCCTGCTGTAGACTCACTGAGCCCAAAGAGTGTCTTTTTAGAGTGGCTGGCTCATGGGCTACAAGGCTCTAAAGGGGTTGGTCTCACAGCTCACGGAGCCCCCGGTCCAGGAGTCAAGGTACACACGTTACTTGTTTCTCATCCAAACATCAGATATCAGCAGCTCCCACCTAGAATGATTATTTGCTTGGAATTTGTGTTTCTTTTTAGTTTTTTAGGTATTTAAATATGTTTTCAATCAAGCTGTGCAGATCTTTGAACTTCACAGTAACCTAAATGATGTATATGTGTGTTTTCATTAGAATTAGATACATCTGAATTTGAGGTGATCTTACATTTAAAACTACTTCTTAGAATGATGCCATGCTTGTGACTATTTTAAAAGCTAACTGGCTGGTTTTGGGGAATCCCACACAGTATCCTTTGCATCGTGGGTCCTAATATTCGAGGCTATTCTGAGTTCGTCCTCCTCATACATGTCCTCCCTCCCTTGGACTTTGGACGCCTTCTGCTTGGGAACCTCCTGTGACCACAGAGGATCAGAGGAACACTGGAGGGGCGGGGGACAATCAGGGGCTGGACCAGGGGCCTGCCTTTCACTTCCAGGAAAGGGGCGATTGGACACTTTCTCACAGCTTGTCCCAAGGTGTTCCCTAGTTTTGAAGAAGGGGGCAGAATTCAGGCAGGAACCCCCTCTCCAGGAGTAAATGGGGTGCATTCTCTGCAATGGGAGATGAAGTGTCCAAGAGGGAGGAGCTCTCGCGGTGATGTCATTTTCATGGTCTGTTGCATTGACGCTCTTGTTCTGTGACCTTACGTGACATGGCTGTTGAAGAGACGAGCTTGAAAAGGAGACTCTTGTGTTGTGAAGACAACACTGAATTCAGAGCCGAGAGACGGAGAAGTGGCTTCCATCACTGAGCGACTCCGCCGTTTTGGGCAAGTCACTTAACTTCTGAGCTTACTGTCTAAAACTGTAGATTAAACAATGTCATAGGACGATTGTGAGACACAAATGAGAGGGAACTAGGATGACTGCCATCCCCAAATGCTGAGTTCATTACTTCTCAGACTCTTCCAGTTCCACTCATGGAATCCACAGATTTCCATAGGGCAGACATTGACTCGCAGATGACCCTGTTTCCTCCTGAGTCCGAAATTGTTTTTCCCCACAATTGCTCTGGCAGTCCCTGCTCTGAGCCCTCCCCACCAGCAGGGGAGGCTTAATGGAGTCTGGTCTACTATGTGTTCCATGCTTAATGCTCACCCTTAAGTTAGGAGCGAGGAGGGAAGGGTCTTTACCCTTCAGTAGTGTCCCAAAGCGATTAATGTCTATCTTTGGGACCATGCTCCATCAAGGGTGCTCTCTCCACTCTGCCTCATCACACACTCTCCTGTATTAAATACACGTGTCCCTGGCCCTTCCCTGGCCTAGTACCAGCTGTCATCAGAAGCTCTCAGACTCTTTCTCTTCTCTCCTGCTCAATGTCCTGTGAAACTAGTCTAGTTTACTTATGACATCTTTTTCAGCACTCAGCCTTGCCCTTTGCCTCTACCACTTAGCTAAAGATGACTCCTCACGACTCCCTAGTGATGTCTTATTAACAAACCTCAGGCTCTTTTCTTAATCTTGTGTGGTCCCCCTGAAGCGTTGGAGACCATAAGCAGCCTTGCCTTTCTTCCTCAGATCTTCCCATGACTTCAACCACCACCTCTAGTCCACTGACTGAGAGGTGACCTCTCCATTGTTTTAATTGCCAGACGCGTGTAAAATATGTTGTATAGAGCTGCAAAGATAAAAGAGATGTGACTGAATTTTCTAAGAAAGGCGGGAGACAAGGGGGCTATAAGGAAGGCATTAAAAAGAATGTAGGACCCAAAGAAATTCAGTGTATTAGGTTTGAAACCCTTTTAAAAGTTCTTAAATTGAGACCCCCGGGTGGCTAAGTGGATGGAGTGTCCGATCTTGATCTCAGCTCAGATCTTGGTCTCAGGGCTATGAGTTCAACCCCCACACTGGGCTCCATGCTGGGCATGGAACCTGCCTAAAACAAAGCCACATAAAACAAAATGAAAAACAACAATTCTTCAACTGATTGAAAAACAAAATCCATTCACACATCTATTTATTTTTTTTAAGATCTTATTTATTTATTTGTTAGAGAGCGAGAGAGAGCGAGCACAGGCAGACAGAGTGGCAGGCAGAGGCAGAGGGAGAAGCAGGCTCCCTGCCAAGCAAGGAGCCCGATGTGGGACTCGATCCCAGGACGCTGGGATCATGACCTGAGCCGAAGGCAGCTGCTTAACCAACTGAGCCACCCAAGCGTCCCTCACACATCTATTTAAAAGGCTCTATTCATCAGCTCAGGCTGCCATGACCAAATACCACAGACTTGAGAGGCTTCAATCATAGAAAATTATTTCCCACGCTTATAGAGCCTGGAAGTCTCAGATCAAAGTGCCAGCAGATTCTATTTCTGGTAAAGCCCCTCTTCCTGGCTCATAGATGGCTGCCTGTGTGTGCCCCCATGGTTCACTATGAGCTGGGTTGGGGGGGAGGGGGAAAGAGGGAGAGATCTGGTATCTCTGCCTCTTCTTATAAGGACACCAGTCCTATTGGTGTCCTTATCCCCATTTAACCTTAATGACCGCCCTAAAGTCCCCTTTCCCAAATACAGTCACCCTGAGGATGAAGGCTTCAAAATAAGAATTTGCAAGAGACACAATTCAGTCCATGACAGAAGCCCACTGTGTGTTCGGAAGCCAGAGCTGGTGTATGGGACTAAGAATGTGTAGATCGTGACCTGCTGAATGAGGCGAAACCAGCCAAACACACTAGGTGAGCAAACAGCTCCCTTAGCATCTGAGCTCTCACCTTGGGGAAGTGGGACCCACCACGTAATTTGGACGACAGGTGGTATTTCAATACACCCACAAAAAGGAACTGGAGTCTCCAGATTTGTTACTTCTAGATTCCAGAATCAGACTGGGGACAGTGAGCTAGGGAAGGGCAGTCCTCATCCCAGGTCATGAGAAGGCAGGGGACAGACAGCAGAGTGGTAAGCACCTGCAACTTATAAGGTGGTTGGAGAGGGGGACACTAACTTTCTCGGACTTAACTCAAAGTGGTTATTTTAAAAGGCGCCCCTGGAAAAGGACAGTGGGAATTTATGGTGGGAATCCTGAATTCAAGTCCATATCCAAATGTCCAGACCCCAAGGCTGAGCAGGGTTATCTAACTAAAATGCTTATCCAGCTTCTCAGGAAAATAAATGCTGTTTTCTTCAAAAGTTACTTTTCTCATCGCACATTGCAAACAAAAGGGGTGTATCTGAAATGTCTAATGTAAAAAAGTAATAGTTAAAAGTAATGCCAGAAAGTATAAATAAAAGAATGAACAAAGGTGTAGCAACTATACACGAATACAAAGAAAGAAGAAAAAAATACATGAAGTAAAAATACATGAAGGTAAAGGAAAAATTAATGTCACCGAGGACCATTTTTAATGGCTAACCCACTCCATTCACAGAAATGTACAAGTGCTGGGACTCCTTTTTCTCTGAATAATATTATATCGAAATTACAAGGTCAAAGAGTTAAAAGTCGAGGAGCATCGGCTGGAAACAAAAACGGCGGGGAGAAATGATTATACAGCTCACGGGGTAGAATTTCAGGAAAGACGGTGTTCCATGCCTGAAAGGGAATAAGATGATACTAGCTTTTCATTATGGGAAGGATTGATCAAGATCCATCAGACATTAAAGGGATTTTTCTTCAGGTCGACCATGAATAATTCGCTCCGATTCTGCTTGTCACCCCCACCCACACTCCATGGGCGAACCATCGGGGCTGGAACAGAAGTGCGTGAAGGAAAGGGAGGTCTCTTTTGCTGCTGAGGGACAATCTGACGTGCGGGCCACTTAGCTTCCCCAAGTACTGATCTGTTGGTTGTCAGAGTATGTTTAGAAATTCCAAATCTAGGTGTTTGTGAAGTAAAAGGAACATGGGCAATAATGTCGACCTGGAACTTCACGAGAATGTTTGAAAAGATCCCTAGGAGAACACTTTCATTCAACAGAAAGTGTATTTTTGAGGAGAGATGGGGCAGGATTCTGGGTTCCAGATTCACCTGTAGGGACATGTCACCCCACGGGCATCAGGCTTTAGAGAGCACAGGCAGAACCGTGATAGAAAAGAGAAGGTAACTTCCTCTGGCCCTCAGTGGAAGGAAGCTTGGGAGTCTCCAGCAACAGAGCCCCAGGGAAATATTTATACGGAGATGTCATTGACATGAGAGAGGTAAATAGTCCTCAAGGATGAACACAAGGCAGATGGGTTTCCTTTGTTTGGCTTCACCTTGTTTGCATGTTCTTATCCTCAGGGGTAAAATGTTTTTCTTCGTTCAGTCTCTGTGTAAATGAGAATTGAAGTGTGTGAAGGGAGCTAGGGATCCTCTCCTCTAAGGATCTCTGATTGTCTATAAAGGGAGCTAGGGACACAGGGCCGTGTTTCTAACACTTCCCATCTATCCTGGGGCCCACAGGGGGCCTATCCCTGAGGGACCCTAGCCTGCTGGACAGAAAAGGCCATTCTGTCAGGGGCCAGGCCAGTCGTGGTGCAGTGGCTCCCCATTCAGGCTTCTCTGGTTAGATTGGAATGCAAAATTCAGCCTGGGACTGTGGGCCTAAACTGAGTTTTTTTACTCCCCCAAGAGTCTAAATTTGGGGACAAGTACTCTGGGCCTCTAGAGAGGGGATGAGATAAAAGCAACATTTGCCTCTTTCTTTATAAACAGGTCCTCAATTCAGTTGTCCTAAAACTGATTATTTTTATCTGAAGTGAGCAGACAGGGCAGAGTGATACATACTAGCCCAACTCACAGAGACTGATGTACAAAACCAAAATGATTCTTTCTGAATTTATAATGAGGAAGTTGCATGGAACAGGACTGACTTTTCACAAGCCCCCACCTCTTCTCACTCTAACTAATCCCATTCTTCATCTCGCTGCGAGCTGGCACCAGCAGCAACGAACATGACAGAAGCATGAGCATTGGATGTGATAGGGTACTTTGGGAGAGGACGCACAGCCTCTGTGGTTGTTGACGTATCGATGGAGAGTCTGGCTCAGAGTTTTAAGCAGCAGCAGGGTATGAAGTGCTTCCAGAGAAAGACATACAGAGTTAGTAAAAGGAGGCTAAGGAAATTTCAAGAAAGCAAGTATGTCTGCAAAATGTTCAACCGTGGTCAATTCTGTACATGGGAAGGCTTGGTGGGAAAAACTGGTGGGTAAGTTTTCAATCTAACTACCTGGTATCCCTAAAGCAGAGCTGGGAAGAGATTCCATGAATGTGTACATGAATTATGTACACAAAGGCAATTATGAAGGCAGGATAGGCTAGCACACCTCTTATAGCTTTGAAGGTACACAACTGAAGGCCCTTCCAGTAATGAGAAGAAGCCATGGGGCCATGGATTAGCAAAGCATGTGGCTTTTACGATGGCTATCCAGGTAAGGGCATGGCAGGGTTTGGAAGTATTCCCCCATGTTTATGAGGCTGTTTCCCCTCTACAGACAGATCTGTGGTTAACCTCACTGCATTCACAGACCCACCGGCTCATCTGTCAGTCTTCTGGATCATTTCCGAGGAGCCCAAGGGAAGGTTCATCTGTGACCTCACTTCTCTCATGGGGATGACTGGGATTTTTTTCACAAGGTGCTGGCTATGCGTCTCAACATTCCCAAGACTTCCAACCATCCCCATGTTCTCTCCTGGCAACTCTGCTCATTCACCCAGAGCATGTTCCATACACAGCCCTATAGACTCTGGTGAGCTTCTTCCCTGCTGTCGGTGTGAGAACCATGCTGGCTACAAGTCACTAAACAAAATCCTTCTTTCCACTTGACATAGATCGTCATTGTGAGAATCTCAGGTTGTCCAGTGAAACCAGCACCCTCTGTCAACAGTTCTGTGGAGAACTACCTGTGTGGGTGGAAAGGAGGACACCGTGTGAGTTTCAACATCAATGATCAACTGTTCTTGGGTGTCACTCTTGGTGGTGGAGGTTTCCAAGCCATGTACCCTGAGCTGAGGAGTTTCCCTTGTGGACCTGCCCAGAGAAGGGTAATGGAGAACTGGGGGGTTGGGCAGTGGGCCCTGTTCCCGGTCCCACTTTGTCATGGAGCAGCAAAGCTTACGTATGTTTTATACATCACACCACTGCAAAAACTTCTGTTTAAAAAAGTTTCCGAGGCTGGGGCTCCTGGCTCAGTTGAAAGGGCACATGATTCTCGATCTCAGGGTTGTAAGCTCGAACCCCACGTTGGGTGTAGAGATTATTTAAAAACAAAATCTTTAAAAAATAAACAATAAAAGTGATCACCCATATGGGCTTTGAGAAGTAAAACCGACAGTCCCATCTCCCAGGCGTTAACTGCCCCATGGGTTGAATTCCTTGTCACTCTGCCCCTTCTGACCGGCAGGCTTGGACATGCCGTTGGGAAGAGCTGGGTCTCGAAGCTGCCAGCTGGCATGCTCCTCAGTGGCTACTAGACAACAAGAACCTTCCCCCTGAAGCTGTTGAGCTACAGGAAGTTCCATGTGCGGGGCATGGAGAACTGGTCTCAGAACATGCACTTACCCCTAAGACATAACCCTTTCGTTCTGGTTGCAGATCAGTGGTATGCTAGTAAATGTTTAGCAAGTGGATCTTTGGGGAGGGAGTTGGGGAGGAGAAGGCTCCGTTTGCAGGCTTTACTGATTACTGTGGTATAAACACTCCCCATGAGGTTGATTTCAATCTAGCTACCTGGTATCCCTAAAGCAGAGCTGGGAAGAGATTCCATAACATACTGGTACAGAGTCTACTTGCCTCTCACAGAGATAAGGGGCATAAATAACCTCAAAGCAGAGATAATTAATCTGGAGTCAAATATTGGGAAAGGGATAAGTCTTGAACATTTGTCACCTTCATCCTGAATATGATTTATTTAATTGCACGTTTGCATCATTTAATTTATAAAATGGCTATCTTTACAGAGCTGGACAAATTCTGGAGAATCTCATAGTCGGCCCTTGCAGGCTGGGCACTTGGTGGCGTGGGCTCCAGGTTACCTCTGAGGGACACGCTGCTGGGAAGTAACAAGCCGTTTGGTCAAGCCTCAAGACAATTGGGTTCCCTCATCTGGAAGGCAGGGGGCCCTCCGCATTCTGCCATGTGGGGTCTGAGAGCCTCAGCATGAGGGTGAATTCAAGGTGACCTGTTCTTGCTTCTGAAGAAAGTCGTAGCAGACACTTTTTCTCAAATTGTGAAATGAATTTTCATTCTAGGTAAAAAGTCATCATGATAAATAAGTTCTACAACTCTACCAGGAATCACTAATTCTCAAAGCAGAAGGTTGAGAAGGTTGGGGGGAGACTTCCAGCACCTTCTGTTGACCCATGGGAGAATACTGTGGAACCAGCTGATGACAAACAGAAGCAGGTGTCCCAGAGGCTCAGAAAGGCAGTCAGAACAGACGCTCTTCCCCCCAGTTAGGGGATGAGAAGGAGTCCAGGAACCTTTGTAGAATCCCAGAGCTGGAAGCCAGTGGAGATTTGAGGGAACTCCCCCTGCCCCCCCGGAACCCAGACCCAGGGAGCCAGCTGGCCATGGGTCCTATAACATGCAGCCAGAGATGGAATGACAGTGGAGTATGGAACATCCGTATTTATGATGAATTTGTCCCAATGACTACTTTACCACTTACTAATTGTTCCGCTTTTCTGTGGGATTTTATGGCTTCTAAGGCCAAGAAAGGACAGCCTTTCCAGCTCCTGGATGAAGGATGCTGAATGTTGACATGATTTGTTTTTTCTTAACCTGCCAGGGAAGGGTTGGGGAGTGGCTGGCTCCAAATTGGATCCCCAGCCTGAGGGGTTTTGCATTAGATCCATTGTTTATTCATGAGCTGTTTTTTTTTTTTTTAAACTATAAAGTACATCGATTGCCTGAGGGTGTCTGCATCATAGACCTTTACTAAGAGGGACATCATGGGTCTCTTAAATTCCTAGATAATAGGAAAACAAGTCTTGTGGGCCAGACCCGCTATCTGTGGTGTGACCTTGACTTCACCACACATGGAAAGGATTACAAGGGCTCCCCAACCACACTCCTGCAAATGCCCTTTGATTTCATAAAGAGAGCATGCACTGTGCCAGTCATGAACATTTTCTTTGGTTGGGCCTCCGCCCATCATGATGTAACTCATTTTGAAACATTTCGATTGACTTTCAAATCCTGCATCCCCATCCCCAGTCCTCACCAACTCTAGAAAACCTGGTGGTTAGGGAGCCCTAAATTATACATAAATACAAAAAGTGATTCAAAACCAAAAATACCTCCTTTCCTAATGCGAGGGTGCACAGAGACTTTAGACGATGACCGTATGTTCCCGAGTGAAACACGCCTAAGTTTTTGTGTGGACGTCTGTCAACGACAGGAATGTGCCCTCCCATGCAGAACTGAAGAATTTTTCAAAAAGGGAATCATCAAAAAGAGCGCTGGAGTTAACGGGACTGAAGAGAAGCCCTTCAAAGGGAAGACTTTTAGTGAACGCTGATGACTATAGGCATAGTGAAGATGACCGTGATTTTAATTTAAAAAAGAATTTACATCTCTTTGGCCTTCCTTTGAAAATAATGTCCGTCTTTAGCAATCCCCCACCAGAACTTCTTTCCTTAGGTTTCTTTAATGGGATTTATGTAACTGAATTAAAATCCAGGCTCCTCTTACACAGAGACCTTGTTTATAAGAGGCCCTGTGTATTTAATTTGTCTTGACATTGATCTGTTATGTGTGGGGCCCAGAGGACAGGTCTGAGATGGTCAGTAGAGTGAGAACTGGATCCAGAATCTTAGGATTGGAGAGTATCTTTAAGCTCATTTACGAAAGTCTCCTGCAGTTCCACCCACAGCGAGCCTCTGCCCCGACATTTGGCAGACAGAGAATTAGTCGGTGAGTCTCAAATGTCTGTAGGTAATGGAAAGCACCTCTCAGAAAAAAAAAAAAAATTAATTTTGAAAGAGTGCAGGATAGGAGTGTTTGGTGACTGCTGGTGAATTTTAGGATCGTGTTTCTGAGCACCTGGGGCAAGCTATACGTTAGGTTATATTTACTTATCTAGGTAAGTGCTCTCGTTTATTCTCTTTCTCATACATCTTTTTTTTTTTTAAGATTTTATTTATTTATTTGACAGACAGAGATCACAAGTAGGCAGAGAGGCAGGCAGAGAGAGAGGAGGAAGCAGGCTCCCTGCTGTGAGCAGAGAGCCCCATGCGGGGCTCGATCCCAGAACCCTAGGATCATGACCTGAGCCGAAGGCAGAGGTTTTAACCCACTGAGCCACCCAGGTGCCCCTCATACATCGTTTTTTTATTGTAACAAAATTAAAACATGCTCACAAGTCCACACAATCTAGAGGTTTAAAGACTAAGAAGAACCCTTTACCATGCCTTCCCACCATTTTCGTCCATCCTTACAGATCGTTTTCGTGAATATTTTACACTTTCATGGCCTTCTTATACATTTGGTCTGTTTTGCCATAATCTCTCACAGGCTCCTTGAGAAGACTTACAGAGAAGCTAGCCTTGCGTGTACTGAGATGGAACGTGTCCATGAGAGCTTTATGTAATTTCTTAAAAAAATTTTATAATTTTTAAATAACTTACAAGTGTAGACATTTCAAATACAAATGTCTGACATCATACTACAGACATCTTTGCTTCACAACTTTCTTTTTCAGGAAGCTAAAATGTAAGTGAAAAAAAATCAGAAAACCTTTAGAAGGAGAAGAGAAATAAATATTCCGGAAGCATACAATCAGTTAGTTAATCCAAATGAAGGCTAAATTTAACCTCTCAACAGTCAAGGAAATAAGGAAACCAAGACAGGTTTTACATTTCTGTTTACGTGATAAGGCAAAGCCAACATGGTTTTTGAAAGGAAATATTTTCCTGATGCTAAAATCTAGCTGGAATTCATTAAATTGATCCTCATACCCCTTTAGGGATATGAGACAATCAATGTCATGATTTTGCACAGGTGGAGGGATATCCTGCCTATGATCAATAACCCCTTCACAACAACAACAAAACATCAAAAAAACCCTCAAGATTTGGTTAAGAAATTGCTTCAGATGACAGTAGCAAACTGGCAACTCAGGGAGTGGCTGTGGAGTTGGGAGGACAAGGACAAGGGGCCTGTTGCACCTCCAGCCTCTGCTCCCGATATATCCAGATGCAGAAAGCACCTGCAGGACAAGAACAAAATAGCAGATAATGGGCAAAATCATAATTTGTCTTAACCCTACCAGAAAGCTGGGGTGGAAGGACAACCAAACTAACACAAAACCGAGGGAACAATCCAGACACAAAGACTCACTTAACTTAGGAATCCATTTATAGGAAATAGAGAGAAGAGACCAATCCCCAGAGAGAGAGAGCAGATCATTATTTGCCAGAAGCCGGGGGCAAGAGGCATGAAGAGTGACCCACAGTGGGTGCGGGTCTCCTTTTGGGTTAATGAGGATTTCCGGAACTAGGCAGAGGTCATGGTTGAACAATACTGGCAGTGTGTTCAATGTCACTGGATTGTATACTTTACAGTAGTTAATTTTACCTCCATTTTTTAAAATGAAAAAAAAAAAATCAACAGAGAAAGATCATCCAAGGAGAGACAGGATGTGATCCCTTGCTTACTTGGGGCAGAAGAATTGGATGCCAGAGAAGCCAAGGTAAGAAGAATGAAGCTAAAATGTCTAGAAAGTACTGAAGGCCAAGTGTGGGCAAGCGTGGGAGCACAGAATCCCTGAGAGAGCCTGACACAGAAGCACTTCTGCCCAGACCTCGCTGGGTGCTTACCAACAAGCTCAGGGCAGGTCAAGGCATGAGAAAGCCGCCATCCTGTCCCCTCCCCTCCCACCCTAGGCAGCATGCTGGAAGAGAACAGCCGCCCCTGGGGTAAAGGCATGATGCCCACCCCCTCCTCCCCAACCTTCTCCCCTGACTCCATTATGAAGCCTAACAGAATCCAACCAGAAAAGGAGGAACAAATTAAATCCAAAGCAAGCAGAAGAAAAGAAATCCTAACATTTAAAAGCAGAAATCAATGGAATTGAGAACAGAAATATAATCGGGAAACATCAATGAAAGCAAAAGCTTGTTATCTGAAATATCAATGTGTTTATTAGACTGATCAGGACAGAAGGGAAGTGACAAAAACTGCCCATTTTGGGAAGTGTAAAAGAGAATATCACATTAAAACAAACAAACAACAACAACAACACAAAAGAGGCTCTTCAAACTTCAGGTTATGGATACCCAATGTGAGAGAAGCTGCATCATTCAAAAAGAACTCAGGCATTGAACCTCATTGGCCCTCATAAGCCTGTTCTGGGTTGTGTGTCCATCATGGAGCCTGTCACTGATACCAGTGGGGGGTGCAGGGTTAACTGGCCTCTGGGTCCCCACGTTCCAGTCCAAAAGTCTGGGACAGAGTCAGCCTCATCTCAAACCCAAGGCCCCAGAACTGGGAAGTGGATGCTGGCTGCCAGCAAAGAAGCAGCTCATACATATGGAAATGTGAACTCCCTGCAGAAAGGGCAGGTGATGGGCAGAAAGCGGCTTGGAGCTGTCAGGAAGAAGACTGTAACATTCCGGGCAGCCTTCTGGTTCCGGAGAAGCTTGGCTCTTCCTTACCTGTCAGGGCAACGTCAGGACAGGGAGTGGCAACCTTGCTTCATCTCAACGCCCACGCCCCAATCCCAGAGCTGACTGATGCCATGCTTGTTTGGTGTAGGACTGCCAAGGGTCTGCTCCGGGCACCCTTAGCCCTCCGGGCACCATGTCACCAGCGATAGAGGGCTCCTGACTTTGCACTCGCTGGGCACGCATTGGCCACCCTGGGACTTGGCCCCCAGAGAAAGAGGCAGGCTGGAAGAGATACACGTCCTCTTCTGCTGCTCCCTGTGTTGGTCCCAGCCACTGGCACAGCTGGGTCTCTAGAGAGAAACTTTTTAAAGTCCAGGTGACACCGAACATGAGATATCAGGTTGCCTTTTCCAATCTCTTTCCTGTAACAGAGACAAAGGAGAATGGACAAGAGGTTCAGCTCCCTTTACCAAGCAGCTGCCTTGTGGTCTCGTTTGTAACCAGCATTTCCTTCCCTCCTTGCTGGGGATAGAACAGGGTTTCAGATGGCATAGGTCATCTTTTTGGTTCCATTAAAAGGAGCAACAGTCTACACATTAAATGGCACACAGTGCATGGAATTTGGTTTTGTTAGAAGCACTGTTTCTAATAAATATATGGAAAGCCAGAACCTGGTTCTTTCCTCAAATTTCAAGTCTTTTGTATTTATTTTGTAAAGAGAGCAGAAAACACTCAGATGACATCCAGATTACGAATAGCTTAGCTCATATTTGGATATGCCTCTGGGTGCTTTGGAATTACTGCTGTCAAGAAATCAATCAATACCTATTTAAGGATAAACTCATTAGGAACTAAGATGGTAGATGAGAATAGGAGGCATAATTTATAGTGGTGGGCCAATCAATTGTGCATTGCTTCATCATATCAAATGCTGAATTGATTTTTCTACCTCCAAAATAAACCTCTGAAGTTCCACATTTCAATATAGAGAAATAACACAAGACAGCAGCTGGGAGGAAGTCACATGTCAACAGAAAGAATGACAGGTTGGCAATCTTATAATTAAGGGGAACTTTGAAGACGCTGAAGTGATAAACAGGCCAGGTCAAGCGGGGTGGGCTCCAGATGGATGCCACACCATTGGCTGAGCTACTGCTAATGGGTCCACCTTCAAGGGCTGATAGTTACAGTCTTGCCTCAGGGATAAGTCTGAAGGGCCCCAGCCTCCTCCAGCCACATTCCAAGTGGATGATCTGTTCGTGAATCTGGGAGGTCAGGAGGAAGGCAGGGATAGCCATGTGACGGTGTCCAGGGATGGGAAAACCAACAGGAGCTCTGCTGACTCCTGCTGGTCTTTTGGTTCATAAAGAATGAAGGCCCAAGGATATTGGAGCCCCAGGATGGACCTGGAGTTCAGACACAGGGCTTTAGGAAGAGGCTGTGGCAGACAGAGTATGTCATCCGTGGGGATCTGGATTCAGTGGAGAAGTGGATTTCCATCCAGCCTGACACCCAGTATCTGTAGGGCTTGGCATTCTTTCATGGACTGAGTGTTGTACCCAAATGAAACCTCCTCCACTAAGAGAACCAGAACACTGGTTCTTTAAGACGCATCAGCCAACACACTCACCCCATTATGTCACTGAGGACCAGATCTCTGCTCCCAGTGACATAGGTTTGGCAACATGTGTTTCCAGTTCCAATGACTGTGCTGAGCCGGTGGACAGGTGCCACTGGATCCTGACATCAGTCAAAAATGGAGGTCAGGTCCTCAAGGGGGAAGCTTGGCCTCTCTTAAGGCTTCTGAGTTCTGGGGCGCCTGGGTGGCTCAGTCGGTTAAGCATCTGCCTTTGGCTCAGGTCATGATCCTGGAGTTACAGGACCGAGCCCTGCAGTGGACTCCCTGCTCAGTAGGGAGTCTGCTTCTCCCTCTGCCAGTGTGGGCTCTCTGCATTCTGGATAAAGGACCTGAGTAAGCTGCCTGGGTAAGCTGCCACATTGGGAGGCATGCTGATGACCTGGCCGTGGCCCCCATGGCACAGCTGACAGATGAGCTGTTTGCGATATCAACTCATGGTCTGTGGCTCCTGGACCACACGCTGCCCACATGTGCCTCAGCTCTGCAATGCTTCTGTACTACCTCCGGGTATCTAATGGAGCCAGGAGAAATTTTCAGCCAGCCGAAGTAACATTCATTTCTCGGAGGGTAAGTTCAAAGGGGTTCTTTTGTTGTTTCTGAAATTGTAAAAAATTGCCAGCACTGTCTTGGTGTCATTAATGTTGCCTAGAAACGGAGTCCTCCCTCTCCCTTCCTCGGGGCGGCAAGTCCATTTCCAGGTCAGGAAAGTTTTCTCTAATGCCTTTTATTATTGCCTCCTCCTCATTTCTGGGGTGTTCTTTGAGGTGAGCAGCTTTGATTCATAGGCTGGGTCTCCTTGGTTAGCCCTCCACATCTGTTATCTTATTTTTCTCATCGTTTTAATCTCTTTATTAATTTCCTCTGTGATCTTAGAAGGTTGTTCAAGTTCATCTTCAGCTCAGCTGATTTGATTTCCTCCAATAATGATCTTGATTTTTTTCCTCCCAGTGTGAATTTAATATCTGCCTTCACTCTTTGTGTCTATAAACTTGTTTCTAGGACCGCTCCCTTCTTATTTTACCGCAAAAGGAGAATTAAGCAAGACACCAGACTTCCTGAACTGCAGAGAGAATACAGAGCAGGCGTTTTCTAAAAGTCCCCTCTGTTCAGTAGAGTGTGTCTGTTTCCCTGGGAGCACTTTTCCCCCAAAGGTCAGGAGCTGGGCTCACAGGGCAGGAACCCAAAGGCCTCTCGGGCCAGGCAGGCTCGTGGAGCGAGTGGAGCAGCTGCGTGGGATGCTCAATGCTACTCATAGGACTTTTGAACAGAGATGGAAAATCCCTGTCTCTGGGTGAAATGTCTGGACTTTCCAATGATAGGCCAATCCAACGAGAACCAAACGCAACACTCTCCTTGGACAATGTTCTGCCCCCATGGGTCCTGTTTTCTGCAAAGGCTTAGCAGAAAGGCCTTATGCCTGGGGCGGAACTTTCCATGAGGTCCTGCCAACTCGATCTGGAGTAGAGAAGGCTTTCCCAGCCCTTTGATGCAGGACAGGATGCCCAGGGTGGTCTGTGCTTCCCATCAAATTCCCCAGGAATGGAGGAGCCGTTTTTGGGCTTTGAGGAGAGGTCACCTGTAAGATAGCCATGGTGCTGGTGATGTGCACAGCTGCAGGCATCATGGGTGGAACAGGTCTGGGTGCTACATGCTTTGTGTCTACTCTATCCATTATCACCAAGCGCTCAGCAAGGTGTTTGGGATGTTCTAAGCTCTCAGTAAAGGAAATGTTCATGATTTGTCATTGTTACCAATGTTGTTCATATCTGTGTGGCTCTGAGACGTGATGAGCACAATTTGTGCGGAACACACCAGGCCAGCATCAGTGCTGGCTTCTGCTTCTTGCTTTTTGCAGAGCAGAGCAACATTTTCCAGGGCGCTGGGGCCAGAGCCCACAGACAGATTCGAGGAGGGACAGGCTTTGGGACAGCAATAACAGTGGGCACCACACCAACACCTAATCTGGGGGACAAACTAGTAGAGTTGATGGTATTATCTCATATTTACAGATAAAATTCCTTTAATTACAGGCTTGGAGAGGTTAAAGAAGGATGTATCATTGGGTTGAGCAAGATAAGAACAGAAAATTATTTATGAAATCTGGTAATGTGGAGCCAATGGCCTGAGTTGAATGACAGAACGGGGAACCAGATTAAGGTGGGTTGATAGGAAATGAACACATTAGAGATGAAAACACAATCATTAAGAAAATAAAAAAGCATACTATAGCTAAGAAATAAATTTGTAAGGTAGGATACACATAAGACTAACCTTACTAATCTAAAAAAAAAAAAGCCTTCTATAAAATGAGGAACCAAAAATCACAACCAAATATAAAAAGTGGTCAGTGCATATGAATATAAACTGGCCATATATAGAAGAAGAAAGCCAAGCTGTCTATAAACAAATTCCTTGGAGTCTGAAACTTTCAGATTAAGTCTGGAAGTCTATTTTTCAATTGATAAAAGCCAGTAGAGAGGATGAAGGGAAGGATACGGTTTCCTTTTTGCTGGGGGGAGTATGAAACACTATAACCTCTTAAAAATGTGACTGGAAGTGTGTTTTAAAATTTTAAGTATTTTTTAAATGTTTTTTTTTTAAGATTTTATTTATTTATTTGACAGAGAGAGACCACAAGTAGGCAGAGAGGCAGGCAGAGAGAGAGGGGGGGAAGCAGGTTCCCTGCTGAGCAGAAAGCCCAATGCGGGGCTCTATCCCAGGACCCTGAGATCAATACCTGAGCGGAGGGTAGAGGCTTTAACCCACTGAGCCACTCAGGCGCCCCTAAAATTTTAAGTATTTATCTCTTTGATTCGCCATTCCTTCTATGTGAACATCGTGCCCTGGCACTCACAGGGTATGTTGGCTCTACCACTTCCTAGCTGTCTCATTCTGGGGCAAATTAACCTCCACAAGCTTCCGCTTCCTCATCAGTAAACTGGGGATAGTCAAGGGGCTCATCTCACAGGATTGCTGTGCAAATCTCATAAAGTCAACCCAGCAACAACCACCCCCCTCCGCCGCTAGCATCATCACCTCTGTCCCATATTCTTCTGCAATCTTTCCTGATCAGAAAATACTTACTCATGATGATAGATGCAGCTGGGTCTCCTGCATTTTCATTTTGCTACTATCTAGCCAGGACATTAAGCAACTATGTGACAATCATCTATGTGTTCTCGATTAGGTTGGTTTTATTTGCTCTTACAAGCACCACTCCAGCGATCCTGTATATGTCTGTCCACACATGTGAAAGCTCTTCTCACTTATAGGCTCAGAAGTTGAATGTGGGGGAACCAGGGAGTGAACATCTTCATTTTTCCAGATAATGTTAACTTGTGTTCTAAAGTATAAAGAGTCCCTGCTACTCCAGATTTGCACACAGGCGTTATCAGATGGATCTGTTTAAATTTGCTGATATAAAAGCTTATTGTGATTTAGATTTCTTCTTCTGGGGACTGTTGATTTATATTCTTTGAATTTTTCTATTATGTGGTTTGTCTCTTCCTCATTGATTTATAGAAACTTTTTACTTGGTTATATATCTTACAAATATCTTTTTCTGAGTCTATGGCTTATTATTATTATTTTTTACTTTGTTCTGTGCAGACAGTTCCATATTAATGTAATCAATGTATCCATCTGGGGTGCCTGGGTGGCTTAGTCCATTAAGCATCGGCCTTCGGCTCAGGTCATGATCCCAGGGTTCTGGGATTAAGCCCTGCGTGAGGTTCCCTGCTCAGCGGGGAGCCTGCTTCTCCTTCTCCCTCTGCCTGCCTCTCTGCCTAATTGTGCTCGTTCTCTCTCTCCCTTTCTCTGTCAGAAAAATAAATAAAATCTTAAAAAAAAACCAATGTGTCCATCTTTTGCTATCCCTTTTTTGTTTTCTTAATAAATCATATCATTCATTTTTTTGCTCTGGACCTTATTCAAGAATGACAGACAGGTGTGAATGCTGACAAATAGGCTGCCATCTGTGTTCAAATGCCAGGTGTCATGTCTCCTTCTGCATGCTGGAAAGGATTATGCACATTACTCTCCTTAACTCTGGAGTAGAAGTCCTACAATGCCCCCAAAATACTGGGCACCTAAACATGTCACTCATATGACAGGTCTCTGAATCTTTATAGAATTTTTCTCCCACCCTCTAGAGTATAAATCTTAGCAAAGCCTCCAGAATGCCAGCCAGTTCCGCTTGTACAGTCAAATGAGCATGATTTCGTTTCTAGCACAGATTGCTACAGTGCCCGAAGGGCAACCTGCAGACCCATGTCTTTTGAGATTATATTAAGGTACAAGGTAGAATAGTTAACATGGTTCAAGCCTGTAAATGTACACTCCTATCCATTCTAGGCGACTTAAATATTTCTGATCTTTTTGGACAAGGATGAAAGAATGCATATGGTAGACACTATGAACCCAGGTGTCTAGAAAGGATACCCTATCTGGCACAACCATGGTCCTTGGGCTACTGTGTGGTTGAATTTCTCCTTCTCTGCTGCCATTAGTCTTTTTTGCAGGGGCCAGGTTGGGAAACTAAAATGAGATGCACTGATGGTCCCCACCCTCACAGCACTATTAATGTCTACCACTCACTCTAGGACGTGGTGTTGTGTTGGTGGTACGTGCATTGAGAGGACAGTTCCAGAAGTTTCCATTTGGTTTTCTACAATAGCTCATAACTCTAGGCCACAAAACCAATGTGGGGATTGTGCTAAATTACCAACATATCTGTTTCAATTATACATTCAAGGACTGAACTGTTTTTTATGGTTTCAGTGAGTCTAACATGAATTAAATGTGGACCAGAACTCCACTTATGACATCCTAAAAGGGTATCATGATGCCATTAAGTCCCAGAATATTATTGTCAACCTGCACCCTTCTCCAACAGTACTGCGAATATTTGGATATTCTCCAGTCCCCACTACACAGTGGCCCATGTAAGTAGGACCATTTAGGGAAGGGCCAGGGAGCCATTATCATGGACTTTTGTCATGGTATCGTGGGATAACTTTTCTTGGAATCCACTTTTCCCTCAGTCCTGGCTTCTGATTCCAAAACCTGGGCATTGGGTAAAGGATATGACTTTATAAGAGTGACTCCCCTCAGCCTTCTAATCATCCTTGGTTCCTCTGATTATACAAATTGGTATTACCCTTGTTGGCTGCCTACTTATTTTCTCCTTGGGAAACCATGTTCAAATGAATAATTTTCTGCATAATTTTCTACTAGTCACACTCCTCTGGCTACTCCTCCAACCTTGTCATTCAAGAAAATTTAATGCACTTGCTTCTGGAATTAGGCGCTGCCACCTTATTCCATTGTCATGTGTTCTTATCTTCCCATGGTCTTCCTGGAATCACCTGTCATCAACATTGGCAAACGGAAAATTCCCTCTCCATGGCTCAGTGACCCTGATAGCCTCCTAGATGCACATTTCTTCTTTTTTTCTTTTTAAGATTTTGATTTATTCATTCAAGAGAGAGAAAGTGAGTGAGAGAGAGAGCAGGAGCAGGGTGAGGAGTAGAGGGGAAAGCAGACTCCCCACTGAGCAGGAAGCCCATTGTGGGGCTCAATCCCAGGACCCTGGGATCATGACTTGAGTGGAAAGCAGATGCTTAACTGACTGAGCCCCCAGGTGCTGCCTACCTACACATTTCTTACTACATGGGTGACTGCTGTACCTTTGGGCCTTCCTGGGCTCACAGTACAGGTGGGCTTTCTGGTCTTATATGCTATAGAAGATAGGCTAGCCTATACAAGGGTTCTATGGAATGCCCTGTGCATTCAAAAGAGTCTCTTTACTCCTACAGTTTGATTTTCAACCAAAGACTCAAGGGGATTCCTACGCAGACACCTGTACTGCTCTCACTGGGTAGGTTCCCCCCCTCCTGCCAGCTCCATAACCCCACCCACACATGCTGAATTCCTACCTCGTGTCTCCTCAGCTCAGCCAGATTGTCAAATTTGGCTTGGGTGTCCCTCCATGACCTACAGTCCGTGGGGAAAGCCTGATCGAGACAGGGCTCACTTCACTGGTGGCCCCTTCCTTGGGCTTCTGTTGCCAGGTATCCAGCAGCTACACTCTGTGTTCCATCCAGGCGTCTAGGTTCTAATGCAGACATCCAAAGCAGATGTCGGAGTCTTTCTATCACATACATTATTTTTACTTGCTGGTATAGGGATGCTATTGCCTTTCTAACCTTGGTTTTGTATCCTACAACTCTCCTACTCATGGCTTGTCTGATACTTCTCTTAAGAATTTTATACGAACTACTATAATATCTGCAAATAGATGGTGTTATCTCTTCCTTTCTGGTTCTTATACTTATCACTTTCTTTCTTTTTCTTATTTCTTTAGCTAAAGGCCAGAGTACCTCTATCTATCTATCTATCTATCATCTATCTATCTATCTATCTATCTATCATCTATCTATCATCTATCTATCTATCTATCCAGCAGAGAGAGAAAGAGGAGCAGAGGGAGAGGGACTAGCAGAGTTCTCAGTGAGCATGGAGCCAGATGTGGGGCTTGATCCCATGACCCTGAGATCATGACCTGAGCTGAAATCAAGACTGAGCCACCCAGGACCCCTCAGAGTACCTACCTCTTTGAGCGGATGTAATGATACAGACTGTCCTTTTGTTCTTGAATTTACTGCTAGTGTTTTTAGAGACTAACCAGTAGGATTATTGCGTCTGAAGGCTTTTGGAGTTTCTTCTTGTTCCCAGTCCCAGGAGAGTGCTCAAATCCTAAAGTGGTGTTGAATTTTGTGACTGCCCTCACTGCCTCTATGAAGATTTTCCTTTGCTGTCTTATTATTCTTATGATCTGGAATTTATTATTGACTCCAAAATAAATTTTCTGTTTTTGAAATATCATACATTCCTGGAATAAAGCTGCAGTATGTTTTTTTTAATACAGTATGGAGTTCGATTTGCCAAAATTTTGTTTAAAATGACTGCAAGTGAGTCTATCTTCTCCTTTCCTTCTAGTCCTGGGTCCAGTTTGTTGAAAACGGTGCATGCTAGATTTTTCCAGCGAGTCTGGAGGCTTTCCTTCTTTTCTGAGTCTCCTAAACAGTTATTTCAGATAGGTATTTTTTGAAGGTGTGGCAAAATGTACCATAAAATCATTTCATCCTGCTAGCTTTTCCAGCAGGAATCCTTGGATTACCAACCAACTCATTGTTTTCAAAGCATTTTATTTCCGTAAGAATTCCTATTTCTTTGTGCCTCGGTAAGGGTAAGAGAGCTTCGGAAGTTCAGGTTGCAGATAGTGCAATTCGCAGGTTCTGCCGTCCTGGTGGGCAGGGCTCTGCCTGGGAGTGGGGTGTGGCAGGTGCATTGCCCCAAACTCCTGCCTGGTTGCTGTGCACCCCAACCCCCACCCCCAGCAACCTGGCACCCAAGTCCTCTCTGTTCATAGCGCACGAGCCTGGGGACGAAGGCAGCGACCGCCGCAGCAGTGCACTCCATGAGATGGGGAGCCCTGGAGCCACGTGCCTTTCCTCTGTGTTCTGCTTTTTCCAGATTCCTGCTTTGCATTGTGACACTGTGGAAAGTGTCCTGGGTCCTACACTTTAACTGTATTCATCTGGCAATGTTTCCATTTTTACTCTATTCAAATCTGTTGGTATAAAGGCGCACAGAACAGTCTTTTATGGCTTTTGTAATGACTGTGCTACACTGTCATTAGAGCCCCATGCTTTGTCCTTGTCTCAGTTTTGTGACTTTTTTCTCCTTGTTTTAATAATCACTGTTGTTTTTGCTGACTTTTTAATGAATTGGCTTTCGATTTTGTTGATTTTCAGTATCGTTTCTTTTTCATTTTATTAATGTCTGCCTTTATGTTTGTCATTTTCTTCTTGTTACTTTGTTTAGACTTGAGTGGTTTTCTTTTTTGAGTTTGAAACAAAACTCTTTTGTTTAAGAATGCTATTTTTAATAAATGTATTAAGGCTATAATTTAAACCCCAACTACTAATTTAGCTATATGCCTCAAGTTTTGAAATATATAGTATTTTCATACTGTTCAGTTTCAGATACTCTGTAATTTTCATTGTGAATTCCTCCGCTCATGAGTTATTCATAAATGTATGTTTAAGTGTCCCTATATCTAGAGAGGAAAAAGCATTGTCTACAAAGTTATCTTTTATTGTTCATTTCCAGTTGAATTGCCATATGCCTAGCAAACATAATCTGGGTTTTATTAATTGTCTCAAATTTATTGAAAATTTCTATGTGATTTAATGCATGATAAATTTTATACAATCTTACATGTGTTCTTGTAAAGAATGTCTATTCTATATTTTGGAGTGATGGGGGATTTTATATAAATTCTGTTTATTAATTCTATTGGTTATAATTTTTATCTTGCATATTCGATATGTCAGTTCCTAGCACAGGCCATCGAAATCTTTCTCAATGCTTTAAAATTTAGTATATCTTGAGGCAGTTAAGGCCTCATGTTAAAGCATACAGATATGTGCGTCTTCTGATTGGGCTGGTCATTTAGTAATATATGGTAACCTTTTTTATCCCTGCTAATGCTAATTACCTTAAATTCTCTTTTATTACTGATATTAACAGTGCTATCCTAACTATTTTTTGGCCAACATTTATGAGGCATATTTTTTCCTGTCTTTTAACTTAAACCTTTTTATGCAGTTTTATATTTTTCTGTATTTCTTTTTCTTTTTTTTTTTTTAAGATTTTATTTATTTATTTGACACAGAGAGAGATCACAAGTAGGCAGAGAGGCAGGCGGGGGGTTGGGGGGGGTGGGAAGCAGTCTCTCTGTTGAGCAGAGAGCCCGATGTGGGGCTCGATCCCAGGACTTTGAGATCGTGACCTGAGCTGAAGGCAGAGGCTTAACCCAATGAGCCACCCAGGCCCCCCTGTATTTCTTTTAATAAATATTAGCTAGATTTTCAAAGATTTTACCTGATAACCTGTATTTTAACCGGAAAGCCTAATCCATTTACATTTATTGAGATGATATTTGGACTCATTTCTCCCATCTTACGGTGATTTTCTATTTAACATCCTCTTTTCTTTTTTTGACCTTTCCTTCCTTTTACTGGAGTTTTTAAATTATGTTATGTTAGTCACCATACAGTACATCAATTAGTTTTTGATGTAGTGTTCCAAGATTCATTGTTTGCATATAACACCCAGTGCTCCATGCAATATGTGCTTTCCTTAATACCCATCACCGAGCCAACCCTTCTCCTCATCCCCCTCCCCTCTAACACCCTCAGTTTGTTTCTTGGAGTCTACAGTCTTTCATGGTTCATCTCCCCTCCAAATCCCCCCTTTCATTTTCCCCTTCCTTCTTTTAATGTCCTCTGTGCTATTCCTTATGTTCTACAAGTAAGTGAAACCATATGATAATTGATTTTCTCTGTTTAACTTATACTGGATTAATGAACTTTTCTACATTCAATTATCTCCCCACTCTTTTTCTCTGTTGATGAGCCAAAGACTAGATTTTTATTAATTTAGTGGTTGCCATAACAGTGTCAACTGTCACAAATTTACTATCCTTATCTTCCATCAAACTATGGCAAGAATTTTGTTATGCTATACCCATTAAAAAACCCACACTCTTGTTGTCCTTAAGACTTTTTAACTTCATTTTAAGTTTATTTATTTAAATAAGCGCTACACCCACCATGGGGCTCAAACTCACAACCCCGAGATCAAGAGCTAACTCTCTTCTGACTGAGCCAGCTAGGGGCCCCAAGACTTTTTATTTTCTCTTCTTTAAACACACATACACACACACACACACACACACCTTATTTTTATAATGAATAATAGATGGTACTTTTTGCCACAGTTTATGTTAATTTCAGGGCTCATCATGCTCCAAGTATACCTTGCCTGCTTTCTGTGCTCACTTTTCTTCCTGCTTAGTGAACTGCCACAGAAAATGCCTTTAGCTAAGTAAAGTAGAAGGAAATTATTTAAAAGATACTGAGTCTTTGACAGAATCATGAGAAGGCCAAGTTTCCGGGAATAATGACTGAAACTATTCTACAGAACTGACCCAGATGAAAACCACCTCTGCCACTCAGGAGCACTGACTGGCAGCTCCCACAGTGGCCACACCTGCACGTGGCCAGACTACAGCCCTGGACCCCTCCAGGCTATGATCTCTGAAGGAAGTCACTCCATGGAGCCCATACTTAGTTAACTAAGTGTAGATTCACAGTCCTCTGCTGTTGGGTGGGGCACCTACACAGTTTCTGGAATTCTCCTGGATAGGAGATTTGTATCTTATTCAATCATTTTTATCAGTGTAGATTCGTGGATGTTTAATCTATACTTTGGTTATAATCCCAAAGTACCTTTTTTTATTCTGTTTCTTGAATCATTCCAGCTTTGGCTAGAGGAACTCTCAGTTGGCTCCTGTGCTCTTTTGACATTAATGGCTTTTTTTTTTTTAAGATTTTATTTATTTATTTGACAGAGATCACAAGTAGGCAGAAAGGCGGGCAGAGAGAGGAGCAAGCAGGCTCCCCACTGAGCAGAGAGCCCAATGTGGGGCTTGATCCCAGGACCCTGAGATCATGACCTGAGCCGAAGGCAGAGGCTTTAACCCACTGAGCCACCTAGATGCCCACGTCCTTACTTTTTGACACTACAAAATGCTCCAGGTTCCCTGTCCCAGTCCTAAAATCTGCCTGTTCCCAAGGAGCCCTTGCTCCTCTTACTGCTGTTGGAGAATGGTATTAGAAACTTAGATCTGGGGGCTCTATTCTGGCACTTTTTCTAACCTCCCTTGGACTGAAGTGATTGGCAATAATGAGGTCCAATCATAATTCCAGATTTGGTTTAGGGTTTTCAAGATGGATGCTTCTTCCTTCAGTCTCTAGCAGGAACCTCAAACAGCAAGCTGGCACCATTTGGAGGCATAAGATTTCCCGCTGGGACTCAGTAGCTATTCACCATTTCTTCTGCAGCAATAATGTACAATTTATGATTGTGAGAAAGACACTCACAGTGTTTGGTGAAATCACTTGAGAATGTTAGCAGTCACAACTTTTTATTTTCATTTTTGTTCTGAGAGAAATAAAAAAAAAATGCCTTTGATGGTAAGGTAGGTGATGGCGGATGAGGTGAACAGGGAATCTGAGTGGGGGGTGCACAAAATTTGGCAGATGTCTCCAGGGGGCTTCCTGCTCTGTCCCAGAGGAGAGGTAAACCTCAAAAGGCATAGCTGGAGGAAGTGGGAGTAGGCAGCCCTCAGGGGCTAGATGGAGCAAAGCAGTGAGAGAGGACAGGGCAGCCAGGGGTGGAGACGGGGACCAGGGACTCAAGTGCATGCACAAGAGACAGGCACAGAGAATTCCTTTTACACAAACTTTGAAACATGTGCCAGAAGGAGACAGCTGGAGAACAAGAGACAAACAGAAAGTTGGCCCAAGAAGTAGCGTGGCCCCAAATGGGTGAACTGGGAGGCATTGTGATAAGGTGACAAAGTGGAGATGACAAGAAGGAAGGGCAGAAGGGATGAGCCAGATCAAGGCTCCTGAAGGAAGTGGCTCCTGAAGGAAGTGGCCCCGAGCACAATGTGTTTGGAGAGGTGAGGCAAGTAGGGTGTGTTCAGTTCAGGATCCAAGGCTGAAAACCAATGGACCCCACAGAACACGGTCCCGCTGACACAACGGCTTAGTGACAACACTCAGAAAGCATCTTCTGTTCTCAAGAGAAAGGGCAAAAGGGGCAATACAAAGCAGCTCAGGGTAAAATGTTTCAACCAGGGAGGAGAACTGAGGAGAGTATGGGCTCGGGAGGCCAGTGTCCCGGGGTTTAGGTCCAAGTTGTTCACACAGGAGCACTGGTAACCTTCAGCAGTTCAGTTTACGTATCTGGGCCTCAGTCTCCTCATCTGCAATTTGGGTGGGGGATAATCCTGAAGTCCTCTTCTGATTCAGTGATTTTTATTTGACTCTGTGATCCAACGTGTTTTGTCAATTTCTCTACAAAGAGGCAAAACAAGGACTAAGGTTCTTCACTGTGAAGAAGAACATCTGGGCCCCAGGTCACTCCGAATCTCCTGGGGCCCTGAGGGTCTTTACTTTTTAAAGTTCCTCCTGTGATTCCAGTAAGCACCCAGAATTAGGATTGTTGCCTTAAAATAGCAGTTCTCAGACTTATGTGTGCATCAGAATAAATCTGGAGGACCTCTTAAAACACAGGTTGCTGGATCCTACTTTCCCAACTTAATAGGTCCAGGGCGGGGCCCCAAAACGTTTATTCCTAACATTTTCCCAGGTGACACTGCTGCCACCGATGTGGCAGCCACATTTTGAGAACTAGTGCATTAACAGAAAACACTTCTTGTTTCCAAATAACAGTGAAGGGTTGTATTTTTCTTTAATCTTTCCTCCTTCCCTATCTTTCCTTCCTTCCTTCCCTCCTTCCTTTTTTGACTAAATGCAAAAGAACTAAAGAGGATTTTGTTATATGCTGTTTAAATACTTGGCATCCAACATTTTAAAAAAAATTATTTAAATTCAGTTAATTACCATAGAGTGTATTATTAATTTCAGAGGTAGAATTTAGTGATTCATCAGATTTATATAACACCCAGTGCTCTATACATCACGTGCCCTCCTTAATGTCCATCCCCCAGTTACCCCATCCCTCCACCCACCTCCCCTGCAGCAGCCCTCAGTTTGTCTCCTATGGTTAAGGGGCTCTTTGCTTTCGTCTTTGCTTTTGTCTTACTTTATTTTTCCTTCCCTTCTCCTGTGTTCATCAGTTTTATTCCTTAAATTCCACATAAGAGTGAAATCATTATTGTCTTTCTCTGACTGACTTATTTCACTTAATACAATACCTTCTAGTTCCATCCATGTCGTTGCAAATGGCAAAAATTCATTCTTTTTTTTAAAGATTTTTATTTATCTAATTGACAGAGAGAGAGACAGTGAGAGAGGGAACACAAGCAGGAGGAGTGGGAGAGGGAGAAGCATGCCCCCCGCTGAGCAGGGAACCTGATGTGGGGCTCCATCCCAGGACTCTGGGACCTTGACCTGAGCTGAAGGCAGATGCTTAATGACTGAGCCACCCAGGTGCCCCAAAATTCATTCTTTTTGATGGCTGAGTAATATTCCATCTTATGTATATACTACATCTTCTTTATCTATTCATCTGTTGATGGACATCTGGGCTCCTTCCACAGTTTGGCTATTGTGGACATTGCTGCTATAAACATTGGGGTGCACGTGCCCCTCCAAATGGTGATGTTTGTATCCTTTGAATAAATACCCAGTAGTGCGATTGCTGAGTCATAAGGTAGCTCTATTTTTAACTTTTTGAGGAACCTCCATATTGTTTCCAGAGTGGCTGCACCAGCTTGCATGCCCACCAACAGTGTAAGAGGGTTCCCCTTTCTCCTCATTCTCACCAGCATCTGTTGTTTCTGCATCCAGAACTCTAATCCAGGTGATATCAACCTGATTGTAAATTCTGAGAATGGTATTATAATTTAGTAATTGAAATTTAGTTATACCTGTCTGGAAGAAGGTCATGAAGACAGAAGAGGGTTGGGTGTTCAGTAGGAAGTACAGAAGGGAGAGATCTGGACATGGGCCAGCTGTGTGCGGACGCCACTGAGCACGCATGGCACACCATGGGGACAGTCCAGTCATCATTCAGAACTAAGATAGGCTTGTCCTCTACTCAGATAGCATTTCCAGCCCTACCAAGAATGACATGTGATGCAACAACTAATTGCAACAATGTGATCAGGGGACTTGCAGGAAGTCATGCGATGACATTGTAATCAAGCTGGTTAGGATTATGGTCACTCCTTTAGAGCGGAGAATGGAGCTGTACTTTTTTTTTTTTTTTTGGTGATAAAATTCACTTGACATAAAACACACCATTTAACCAATTTCAAGTGTACAATTATGTGGCATTGAGTACATTCATAATGCTCTACACCACCACCACAACCTAGCTCCAAACATGTTCCTCACCCCAAAAAGAAACCCCTTCCCCATTAGCAGTCTCTCCCAACCCCCACCTCCCCCAGGCCTTGGCAGCCACCAATTTATTTTCTGTCTCTATGGATCAACCTTGTCTGGACATCTCGTATAAACGGAATTCTAGTTTGTGAGGTCTCCTGTGACCAACTTCTTTCTTCACTGAGCATCCTATTTCCAAGGCTCACCTATGCTGTGGCATGTATTAGACCGCATTCCTTTTTACGGCTGAGGAATATTCCATCATGTGGACATAGCACATTTTGTACATGCATTCCTTGGTTGATGAACATTTGAGTTGTTTCTACCTTTTGGCGATCATGAATACTGCTGCTCTGAACATGTGTGTATCTGTTTTCTGTGGACATATGTTTTCATTTCTCTTGGGTATACACCTAGGAATGGAGATATGGGTCCTATGGCAATTCTCTGTTTACCTTATTGAAGAAGGCTTGCATTTTTTTTTTAAGATTTTATTTATTTATTTGACAGAGAGAGAATGAGAGAAAGAGAGAGAGAGCATGAGAAGGGGAAGGGCCAGAGGGAGAAGCAGATTCACTGCTGAACAGGGAGCCTGATGCAGGACTCAGTCCCCAGACTCCAGAATCATGACCTGAGCCGAAGGCAGTTGCTTAACCAACTGAGCCACCCAGGTGCCCTGAAGGCTCATATTTTTAAAAATACCCTTCGGATTTAACTCTGGGTATGAAAGTCTGATTACTAGAGCCAGGAGTCTGTGCCTTGTGATGGGGGACAGGGTCCCCCATGTCTGTAGGAATTGCTCTCCTCCAGTCCCACCATCTGTGGGCACAACCCCGAAACAAGAAGACAGGACTGATGCCAACCTCATGGCCAAGGAGCAGGCTTTAGGAGGCTAAATTTTGTTCAACTGTGTATGTGGCTCACTTGCCTTCAGTATCTTTCAACTTTGTTGATTTCTGTGACTATTGCTTCATGTTTTGAGGAAAATGAGTTTTAAATTGGCATCAAAAATTATTTACCAGGGAAAAATTTCTTTCCAAAGAGTGTTTGAAGCATCTTTTATAGGAAAGTGATATGAGACCCTTAGGATAGAAAAAAAAATGGAAACAGTTTATCACGGTGACTTCCAGACTACGTTTCTAGATGAAATTTCATATGGCCAATAGGTTTATTCAGGGTTGGGTACCCTGCCTGAGACATGATTGGTCCTTTCTCCACCTACCAGGGAAGCAGCCTGGGGGAGTCACGAGTTGCCCCCTTCCTCAGCATGAAAAGATGTCCAGCATCCATCTTCTCCTTAGAAGAACACAGCTTCTGGTGACATATGGGCAGCAAAACCAGCCCCGGCCTCACCCCTGCCATTTTAATTATGCCCTCACTGTCTGCTGATGGAGGCTCCCTGGGACCACACTCCTGCTGACTACCACCGGACTCCTGCCGGGTTTATTGTCCACACAGCAGCTGCTGCTCCTCACAGCAGGTGGAGTGAGAGGCAAGGGCTGAGCTGTGGGCATTCCCATTTCCAGAGCAAGCTACAGTTTCTCAGGGAACTTTCTTTGAAGGATGACATCTAAAAAGGCAGAGAAGCACATATGGCATTTGTCTGTTTCGGGATGATTTCTACCCATGAGCCTGCATTTTAACCTACTACCAGGTGAGCACTGGTACAGAGAGACATGTGCAAAGTACAACATTACAGGAGTTGTACTGACTGGGGCCCAGAAAGTCCCCTGCCCAGGGGGGACATGTGCTGGCTCAGGGAATGGGGGCATGCTGATGTCAGGTCCTCCTTGCTGAGCCTGGTCAGTGCATATCAAGGTCAGCTCCAATGAGACCCATATTGGGGCTCCGCAGCCACAAGGACTCGAGGAGTTCACACAACACAGAAATGAATCTCCAAATTGGGTTTTCAATCAAAAGCCACACTGGTCTCCTTCCACATGTAGGAACTACCAAAGAGTTACAATGAAGTATCAGTAAATAAGCACAAAGATACATTGTAAACATGATTGCTGCCTAGATGTAAAATAAGGCACAGGTTCTCAAATACGCTAGTGCATTACTCGTGCCTAGAGAGCTTAATAAAATTATCTATCCCAAGCTTCCTCCACCCTTCCAAATCAGAATCTGTAGGAAGAGTTGACAGGCGTGCCATGTACATTTGTGAAGTTTGCATGAAAGTTTGCACACTGTGCCAAAGTCACCTGGCCGGGGAGACCAATAGGGGCTGATATCCAGGCTACTCTCAGCTTATCCACCATGTGCCCTGACTCAGGGCCCAGTCAACAAGAAGAAGGGACACTGGACTATTTGTCACACATAGATTCTATGGGTGTTAGCTGACATCTCACACAGAATTATTTTCTTGAAAAATCCCTTTAACTTTGAAGCATAACAAGGTTTGGGCATCTTTTGGACTTCAATGAATGGTCAAACTAATTTGTTTAGTTAGAAAAGGTGTTTGGGGGGGCACCTGGGTGGCTCAGTGGATTAATGCCTCTGCCTTCGGCTCAGGTCATGATCCCGGTGTCCTGGGATAGAGCCCTGCGTCGACCCCACATCAGACTCTGCTCAGCAGGGAACCTGCTCCCTCCTCTCTCTGCCTGCCTCTCTGCCTACTTGTGATCTCTATCTGTCAAATAAATAAATAAAATCTTTTTTTTTTAAAAAAAGGTGTTTTGGGGAACATTCTTAAAAGGTAAAAAACATCTCCCTTCATTGTTGCATGACCTGTTTAATGGGATTTTTTTTTTCTATTTCACTGTTCCTAGAGGCTTTCTTTTTGAGCCTATGGAACAATTGTGAAAACATTGAAATAGTAAGAACAATAGTTATTCCATAAGCATTCTCCTACATCAGTTAATGAAGTTCTAATTTCCTGCTGATCCACATGAATTCTCAGCAATTTCACCAGAATTTCAGGTGGAAGGAAGCACGTTGAAGGAATTTAGAATTCTGACCTTACTCTAGCACTGTCCATGGTGTGTGAGCTCTCAGAGGCAGCAATGGGCTGATTTAGCGGCATCCTTCTGGGTAACCAATGATGAACCTGTGTGTGGTGTGATGTGACTGGCTTGAGGAACACAGAGACCGGAGTGTTGGGTCTCCTTGCCTGTATAGGCAGATGGACATCTTTGTGATCATCTTGTAGATTTCCCTGGCTACCTAAGCATCTGCTGAGCTCCATGCTATGCTGAGTGCCAACAATATGCATGTGTCTAAAGTAAGGTTTGTGTCTTCCAGGAGCTTACAGGCCAAGCAGATGATGCCAATCTGCTTAAGAATCCACCACGGCACGAACACCGAGTCTTATATCATGTATGGTGTGTTCTGTTTGAATCCCAGACTTTGTCATCACCCTCTCAGAAATTCACGTGGATGAGGCAACATAATTACTACATTAGAGTCACCAGACTTCTTGCTTTCTGTGAGATGTAATCCTCCAGGCCGTGGAAAGGCCATGGCATTTGCCCCTGACATCTCTTCATGAATCACTTTGAGAATTTCCTTATTCCTTTTGAATATATTTCCTACCTAATCATGATACCAAGGTAATTCTCATACCTAGGTAACGTAAAGGAATATTTCTTGGGTTTCCACATTGCTATTGGAAGGAAGGAAGGAAGAAAGAAAGGAATGTAGGAAGGAAAGAAAAGTGAAAAAGTAACAGAGATAAAGGAAAGAAGGGGTGTAGGGAGGGAGGCAGGGAAGGAGAGACTAGCCTGGGTAAGGTTTGGGTTCTAGAATGAGGAACTCAAAGGGAGAGCCCACAGGCCAGCACACACCAGAACAATCACTCCTCAGTTAGTTCAGTGTGAACAGATTTGGGATGGAAAGATAAATGGGATTTCTTCTCTTATCTCAAGGACTTAAGTCTGGTTGACCCATCTGGTAGTCGAAATGGGCACATAAACCATATTACGCTGCATGCAGTGTGATAAACGTCTCAACAGAAGGGAGAACGTAATGCAGAGCAAGTTGGCAGATGGAGTGATCCTCCCTGATGACAAAAAGGGATGATGTCTAGGAAGTTTCTCATAAGAAGAATGTCTGAGCTGGGTCTTCAGAGACAGAGAAGGATTTTCCAGGTGGGCAAGGGGGTCTCAGTTCTAATTAATTTTTAGAGCCAACCTAGGTCACTGGCTTGAAGAAATCCATTGAAACCATTCTTCTTAGAAGTTAATACACATCACACAGAAACACTGTTAAAACATCAAGATTCTGATTGAGTGGGTCTGGGGTAGGGTCCAGGAGGCACTGTCCATGTAGTCAGGAGCCACATGTGATCAGAGAGGCTTTACTGAAACAGCTTCAGGCTTCAGAGAGGAACACCTGCACAAACCCGCTAAGTCCCAGGCACTCCAGCAAGTTCAGGGCACAGTGGTGAACAGGATAAAGACGGCCTCTGTCTTTATGGGACTTCAAGTGCGGTGACAATAAAGGAAAGAATAAAGCCCTTCGGCAACTTGGTTTGATATAGGATCTTCCTCTAAACCTGCACTCACAGATTTTCTTTTTCCTGGGGCACCTGGTGGCCCAGTCAGTTAAGCATCTGTCTGGATGATCACGATCACCCAGGTCGTGATCCCAGGGTCCTGGGATGGAGCCTTACATCAGGCTCCTTGCTCAACCGGGAGCCTGGTTCTCCCTCTCCCTCTGCCTGCTGCTCCACCTGCTTGAGCTCTCTCTCTGTCAAGTAAATCAATAAAATCTTCATTTTTTTTTTCTTTTCCCTTGCATTGTCTTGTGGCCCTAGGTATCTCCTGCCCTTCCATTCTCCTGGCCTCTCGGGGAGCTTGGAAACTGACATGGCTGAGATTAATGTTTCCCTGTTTGTCATGTAAAAATAACTCTGTTTGATGTGGTTTTAAATTAGTGGGGCTTGAAAGGTGCTCTGGGAACAAGCAAGTGCCCTCAACGCACCATCTACTCTGGGAATGTTTACTACTCTCCTGTTACCAACCAGACACAGGTGATGACACAGGGGTCTCTGGCCTGAAGTCACTGGCAGGACTATTGGTAAAGACAACCAATGAAGCGATACATTGAAAACTGGCATGAAATATATCTGTGCTATGTTTGATGGAGGTATATGCTTCTAGGGCCTTAGAGGAGACAAGGGTTGTTTCTTGGAGCTTGATGTGGTGGCCGAGGGCAGAAGGGTTATTCCAAAAAGTTCTGGCCTTGCCTAGCCAGCCTCCACGCAGGCCATACCATTGCTAGAAACCAGTCCCCTCTATCTGCCATCTTGTGTACTGAACACTTACCTTCTGGGTCTTCCTTCTATCAGTCCCTACAGGACTAAAGATGACCAACCAATCCCTGGGACATGAGACTTTGGTCACCAAAATGAGAATGGTCTGGGCCAACTGGGATGTTGGTCTTCGTGGTTCCTCTGACACTTCCTTTGGCAGCATTTAGCAAATTGCAAGTCCCTTGTCTCTGTTCTCCTCACAAAGAGGAAGCTCCACAAGGTGGGTGCTAACACAGTTCTCTTGGAAAAATATTAGTGTTCACCAGGTAGGTAGGGAAGGGATGAAGCTCTGAATTTGGAGAGCAGCATGTGCAAAGGCCCAGGGGCATCAAGTTGGTTAGTCTGTGGAGGGCAAGCTGTCTTCCATGGCTCCTAGGCCATGAGGGATCTGAGGCAACACTTCCTAGAGGAAACCCAGGGAAGAAGAATGAAGCCAGCATGAGGAGGGCTGCAAATATCCCAGACCAGAGAGTCTGGACTTATATTGAAATATTGGATCATTTCAAGAGGGAGTTAAATTTAACATATTACTCTGTGGGTACTGTGCCAAAGGAAAACTATGAGGAGGCCCTTCAGTTAAGTTTCCAGCAGAGGGGGGGTGGAGAGGAAGGGATAGCATTCTAGAAATACTCAGGAGGCTAATATATCTGTGCTCATCACTTAGGTACATGGAGGTGGGCAAAGGAGAGGGAGGGGACAAGGGCAGCACTTCTCATCAGCAAGCTAAGAAAAGGTGAGGAGCAGGTTTGGGGGAGGAGCAAAGGTGTATGACCCGTGGCACGCCAGCGTCCAGGTGACCTGATACCTGGTTAACTCTGCATTTGATGCTTAGCTCACAGTTCTGGGCCAGAGTGCTGTTTAACCACCATCCCCTGTAGCTGTTTGTGAAAGGCAAAGAGCAGAAGAAGTTGCCAGGCTCATTCAGGGCTCAAGCAAGTACAGGTGATTCAGGCATGGAGGAGGAGGGAGAGAAGGAGGGCCTGAAATAAAGCTGTGTGGTCTTGACCCATGGACAAACCTTCGAGAAGGCCATGTTTCCAGGTGGGTTCCATGTGCATCCAGCTTAAAATGCCCAGCATGATGTTGGAGGATGGGGGAAGTCTGGGAAGCACCTAGTGGAGTCACAGAAGAGGCTGGGGTGCCATGACTAATCCCCTCCCCTCTAGTCTTCTCACACAGTGACTGCGACACAGGAGGGCCCAGAGCAGGTAACCCATGAGGAACTCCTCCTCTGTCCTGAATGGTTTTGCCATCAGGAGGCATCACCTCCAAGCAACAGACCTAGGAGATGGTCCAGTTAGCATGGCCAGCTTTTTCTCTAAGATCTGATGCCACCAAAGCAGCCATGTGTCTGGGCCAGGTCCCATAGCCTTTCCAGACTGTAGCTGGCTGCCTCAAGGACCTGGTGGCTCTGGGCTGTGTCCCACCATGTAATCCCCGAGTCTCTGGCCTCACATGGTGGAGTCGACCACCCTGTCGGGGCTCTTGGTAAAGCTCCTAGCTGTCACTATCTCAATGCCCACTCCGTGCATCCCTCAGCACATAGCTGCCAAGCACCTACTCTGTTAGACTCTGCACACAGAGGGAGCACAAAATGGGCATGGCGCCTGTGCAGCAGGTGCCACGGGAGACACACATTAAACAAATGAGCACATGAATGGTTACAATTCGTGATCCTCGCTAAGCTGGAAAAGAACTGGGTTCTCAGGGATGGCATATCCAGAGCCCAGGAATGCAGGCCTTGACATTCTGGCCACAAGAGAGCTAATGGTGGGGGAGAGGAGAAGCATGCTGGGGGAGAAGAAGCCCATGCCTCATGAACACCAGGCTTGCCAGACAAGAGCCAGGTGAAGGAGCCAAGAGCGCAGGAGAAGCCAGGCATGGCCAGCCCCGACACCTGGGTCTCGCAAGCCATGGCTCAAGAGGTCTGAATCTGAGTGGCAGGTGCCCTCCTTAGCTCATTCTGCTGTAACAGAACATCCCAGACTAGGGGGCTGGGGGTGAGTGGGAGGCCACTAAGGAACACACCTGTCTTTCTCAAAGTTCTGGAGTCTTGAAGTCCGGGATTTGGATGTCAGCAGGGTCCGATTCTTGATAAAGGCTCCCCTCCGCTTTTGCAGATGCCTCTTTTGTATTTGCAGCTGGTGGAGAGCTGAAGGAGGAAGCAAGCTCTCTCATCTGTTCTCATGAGGGCAATAATCTCATCACAAGGGCTCCACCCTCCAGACCTCATCTCAACCCCACCCCCTCCCTAAGGCCCCACCCTCAAATACCATCACACTGGTTAGGCTGCAACACATGAAAGCGGGGAGAGGGGACACAAACATTCAGTCTGTACAGAAAAGGGAGCCCTCAAAGGGGTGAGCTGGCACAGTCTGATTTCCTATTTATAAAAATGTATCAAGATCACTTTTTAAACAGGACTAATTTTCTATTTTCATGATGGCTTACAAAATTTTGGAGAGTTTTGCAAGTGGCTTTGCAACATTACTTTGACAAATGAATGGAGACCACGGAAGGATATACAGACCATTTAAAATGTCAGCCAAAGTTGCAACTACCATTAGTTAAATGCTCGTCTTTTTTAAACTGTCATTTCAAAAGTAAAAGCTTCCAAATTCCCCAGCGGGTTAATATCTGGTGGGAAGAGGTGTTTTAAACAATAATCCCAGACTGGCTGACCTTTGAAGAGACAGGAGGGTCTCCAGTGTGTCCTAATGGTCACTTTTATTTTGACCTTCAAAGATAAGATCTCAGTAGACTGACGTCCATAGAGGGAAGTCGTGCCTGAGAAGAAAGAGCCTTCCACTAGCTTCTATGACCTTTCTGTGAGGCCATGGCACGCGGGGACATTAGGAGCAGAATCCACAGTTAAGCGGTGGGGTCACCTGGTGAGGGTCTCGGAAAGGATGGAAGAGCGCCATAGGAACAGGTGGCTGAGCTCCAACGTGTTTAGAGAAGAAGAACCAGGACTCCACACATTGGGTGCTCGATAGACCCTGCATCACAGTGAAGAGGTGACTGTCAACCCTGTGTAGGGGGCCAGACCGGATAAACACAGATTAGGATGCTTCCTGGACATGGTGTCAAGTATGCAGAATGCCTTGAGAGCTAAGGCTTCAGTTGCACTCCAAGGCTCTGACGACATTTAACAAACAATTACTAATGCGAATATAAAAGTTGCAAGCCTGAAAATGAAGGCCGTGTCTGTAAAAATGCTCCAGCATGGAACTGATTCAATCAATTCACAGGCATCAAGTTAGAGAGGAAAAATGCCCTCAGAGCTGCTCTGCGGTCCTTCCAGCAGAATGGCTCCACTCGCAAACGTGATTTGAGTGCTGGCGAAGCAAGGGGGGCTGTAACGCTTGTTCTGGTTACTTGGTGCCCAAGTGCAGGCCTTCCTTGGGGCTCCCCATTGGAATGGGGGCAGGTGGGCATCTCTGGGCTCCTCTGCTAGTTGAGGTTCTGCTGTTCCTACCCAAGGAGACCTCTGGTCTTAATCCTGCATCAATGGTGCAAACATGGCCCCATCGTACCCACAGCAGAAAGCTGTAGAGACCCTTCCAGCGGCAGCAGGGCTGAACTGTCTGCTGTCTCCCTCCTGATCCTAGCAGCTTGTATGTCCCAGTACTGTAGAATGAGCTGATGCGTCCCAGGTTTGATTCCGGCCCTCTCTATTGATCAGGATGCAACTCTCCTCAGTTTTGTTGCAAAGAGGCCAAATAAGCCTGAAACCATTGGGTTGTGAGAGGCAGAATCCAATTCATGCAATTCATGTGTTGAAACCCAATGCCCACTGTGATGGGCAGGGGTGGGGCTTCTAGGAGGGGAATGGGTCACGGGGCCAAGCCCTCATGAGTGGGATTAGTGCCCTTGTAAAACAGACTCCAAAGAGCCCTCTGCCCCTTCCACCATCTGAGGATGCCACAGAGAAATACTGTCTTCTATAAGGAGGAGGGTCCTCACTGGGTCCTGAATCTGCCAGCGCCTTGATCATGGGCTTCCTAGACTCCAAAACAGTGAGAAACAGATTTCTGCTGTCTATAAGCTCGCCCCTGAATGGTGTTTTGTTATAGTAGCCTGAACAAACTGAGAAACCATTAAACACGTTCCTTATTCCCCCTGCCACCAGGCTCTGACAATCACCAGTCTGTTTTCTGCCTTTGGATTTACCTCGAATGGAAATTTCACATACGTGGAATCACATAATGTATGCTCTCCGCGACTGGCTTCTTTTCTTAGTGTGGCGTTTTGAGCCTCCTCTATGTGGGAGTGTGTATCCAACTTCCTTCCTTTTTATGGCTGAATAATACTCCATTGTAGGGCTACCCCAAGGTGAAAACTTGAGCCGTTTCCACTTTCTGGCCGTCATGGATAATTCTGCTACGAACTTGTACTTAACTTGGGTTTGTGTTTTGGTTCTTCTGGGCTAAGAGTGGAATTGCTGGCTGTATGGTCATCCTATGTGTGACCCACTGAGGATCTAAATGAATTTGTCTCCAGGGTATCTTGAGGGGTCTTTAGCACTTGCCATCATGTGCCAACTTGTTTCCAAGCCACAGATTCCAAATTATTTGGCCAGAGCCCCTAATTGGCCCCCTGGGGGAGGGCTCCTCTCCTGGTCTGATCAGCCTGGGGGGCGCAGTATGGGGCTGGCTTTGATGGAGGCATAGGGTACCTGGCACAGCCCAGCAGCACCACTGCGGGATGCATTCTGTATGACGTAAAATTAAACAACAACAACAACAACAACACATATCTTTAGCCCTTCAAGGAACACCCAGGAAATGCTGAACACTCTCAGAATCGTCAATCTTTGGTTAATGGGAGTCAGTGGTAATTTTTAAATGCCCGCTTTGGTGACTCACCGTGTCACCCAATTATACATGATTGTTTCTAAAATACCACATAAAGTTGTAACATTACCATCATAATCCAGTAGAGTGACCATTTTCCAAATCCTCCCAAATGAACAAGGCAAAACGCTCAGCAATTTTCTGGGAAATTGCTTTCTGCATTTATGCCTGTAAATAGGGAACATTAATAATGCAAGCCTGAGGCCCCCCCACACTGCACAGGGTGAGAGCCTCATCTTCTATTGCAGCTGGGTACAATGAATAATTGCAATGAATAATTAATTTTGCTGATACCAAAGGTATATTCTGTTATTAAAATACACTGACATTTTCATTTGTGACAGACGCCCACTGTCTGCTGGAGTAATAAAGACCAAATTGCTTTTCCCCAGAAAAAAAAAAAAAAAGGCAGGATTCCCACACAAGTCAGAGTGAAAAAGAATACGAACTGCTTTACACAGTGACTCAGTGGTAATTATTTTTAAATATGTGGTTTTGAATAGGTGGTTTGATCTGGAGTTAAAATCTCATTGCTTAAGATGGGAAGGGCTCAGTCATTTGCCTCAGATGCTGAGGAAAAAAAAATCCTCAAAAATCTTCATATTTTGGGGGCACCTGGGTGGCTCAGTGGGTTAAAGCCTCTGCCTTCGGCTCAGGTCATGATCCCAGGGTCCTGGGGTTAAGCCCCAATTGGGCTCTTTGCTCAGCGGGGAGCCTGCTTCCCCTCCTCTCTCTCTGCCTGCCTCTCTGCCTACTTGTGATCTCTGTCTGTCAAATAAATTAATAAAATCTGTAAAAAAAAAAAAAACACTTCATGTTCTTTAGAGCAGCAGTTTGTTTTCACCTTATTAGATAAGAACTTACAATTTGCTCATATCGCGTGCAGACAAAAAATAACTATCTTCTAAAAACCCTTCGTAACTTAAAGGTCAACCACAAGTACCCAATGGTGCATCTTTTTGTGAATAAATATTAAAGAGAGAGATTTCCCCAGGGCATTATGAACTCTCTGCAAAATATGATTCAAAGCATTATATTTTATAGAAAGCCATTTCTGTTCTATCTTAACTCTTCAAGTTATTTCCAGTTTTTGCTCTTATGATAAATATTACGGGCATGACTGTCTTGTGCACAAGACTTTTAGTTTTGAAATAATTTCTCTGGCTAGATTTCTAGGAATAGGATTAGAAGTTCCAAGGGCATGGGCATGTCTAATGCCGAATTAGAGTCAAGGAATGTTGGAACAACTTAGGGCCTGACCAACAGTGTTAGTGTTCATTTCAACAAACTCTCATGATTGTTTGGCATTTTCCATTCTTAAAAATTACTCATAGCTGAGTACATAGAATTGTACTTTATTGCCATTGATCTGATTGTTTATAATTGTACATCAGTCTTATTAAGCACTTAGTTATTAATAAAGTAGGCATTTGTCCAAATATTTATTAGTCACTTGTATATCATAATCTGTGTGTGTTTGACCTTGCATTGGCCCATTACTTGAAGTCTGAGTGCCCTTCTATTCACACATATGAGAAATTTAAATATTAATGATATCTCCATTTTTCATATTTTTTTGAAATACTGTCTGAAATCAGATGTCTTTCAGTCCTGTCTGGTGAGCCCTGACACATGTTATTTAAATTTTGATGGATTCCCCTACATTTATCACTGTCTTTGAAATAAATGCTAGTGCTCCAACTTGAAAATCCCATGACAGTCATGGATTTGAGAGATATATTTAGTGTGTACTTCTAATTGTTCACACTTGGACTTTTTAAACACGTATTTCTTTAACCTAATGGGAACTTATTTTTCAGTATGTTAGATCCCTCTTAAGTTGCTCTTTTCATACTTTATTATTAGTTGTTGGATGAATGAGGGTTTCACATCTGCCTGATTCATGATTCCTTCTTCCTAAGAGATTACATGTTCTTACATAGTAGGTGTGGTTTGTGAGCTCTCGAGTACTGGGTTCACTTGCTTGTGCGTGTCAGGCTGAGTTTACTTATGCCTTTGCCTTTACAAGAGCTCTGGACTGGAAAGAGAAAGCAGCCCTTCACATTGGGGAGCTGGTGGGGTCCATGCAGCCAGGCCTTGGGGTTCTCCAGGGGGGGGGAACATCGACTTCAGACAGGGCCACGCAGTGAGCATGATGGAGAGAGACCAGGACCACTCCACCGGCCTGTTGGAACTCAGGCAACAAGGAGAACATCCTCCAAACCACAAGCATGGCGAACATCCCCCTTCCTGGCGAGCAGGAGGGACCGCCCTGTCTCTAATGCTTACTGCTTAGCTCACTGTAGTGCGTGGAGCGCCCCCACACATTTATTCTAACAGCCAGTCACAGAAACGTCCCCACTTCCTGACGACACCTAGTTCAGAGAATGTAGCTGGGAAAATTTAGATTAAATCTGGGAGGCACCGTGTCTTTGGGGATAAATGCCCCGTTTTTCTTATTTCTGGAGCCCCGCCCGTCCTGGCTCCTGGCTGAGGTTTCAGGGCGCCCCCTGGTGGTGGGGAAGGGTTCTTGGCTCCCACCCAAGGTACGGTGGGCCGCAGTCCTCTGCGATAGTGTGTGTTTGCCCCATGCCTTGGTGCTCTGCAGGTTTCTGGAGTGGATGTGCTCGTGTTCCATCTGCTCTTCAGGACCCTGTCTTGTCTATGTGTCTCTCCTTGGCCCTTGAAGACCTATTGGCACCTCCCAGTCTCTGCCTTATCCCTAGTCCGAGGATGTTGCTGGAATCTTACTCAGCCCACCATGGTGGCCCCTTCTGTAGATTTGCTGGCCTCGGCTCTGGGTCCCGGTAACAGAGGCTTGAGTGCAAACCTAGTGAGATCTTTTGATATGGCCCCTCAGCCTTCTGAAGTATGTTGAACAGCCGTTGTTATCACTGGCCCCCCAGGGCCCCCCAAAAGGGTCAAAGCCAGGACCCTGCTGTCCTTGATGCCTCCCTAACCTTATCTAACACACATTCCCCTCTTGGTCAAGTCTGGGAAGAGAAATCAGAACTGCATCGAAACCTAAACCCCTCCCACCTGTGCTTTCCTATGACCCCCGACAGGAAAATGCGGTGGGAGGGGTGCGTGGCTGTGCATGCCTGGCTGTGGGGAGAGCTCTGGCCTTGAGAAATCCTCTCTTGAAGTTCAGGAGCTGAAATTACTTTCTTTTCTTTGGATTTCCTGTTTTCCTGTTAAGTCCAACCCTACTTGAGCCTCTCTGAAAGCCAGGCAGCAGGGGTTGTGCTTGGGGACACCACATGATGGTCAAGCCACTTCTTCCATTGAGCTCATCCTTTTGTCCCTATAGTGGGGAGGGTCTACTGCAGGGTGAGGGTGACGGCTTTCCACCCAAAACATCTCAATGTGGGAGCAAGGCATTAAGTTCGTGTTCAAGGGATGGGTGAATGAAAATAGCTGTTTTTCTTCCTTTTCAGTATGGGAAGTTTTATTTTCCCAATCCACCGGAGACCCGCTCTCTGTGACTCTTAACGTAGGAATTCTGTATAAACTTGGTAACCAAGGACCTGTGGGAGCATATGGTAATCAGCCTCTGATGGTCTGCCCGGAGCCTCTCCCCAACCCCACGCACACAGCTGAGGGTCCCTGAGCTTCAGCGGACAGGACCTGCCTGCCCACGGTTTCCCACCTGCATCCCACGGCTTCTCTCTCCATGAAGTTGCAAGTCCAAGCTCAGGAAGCTCAGAAGTTCTGGGAAATCTAAAGCCTCTAGGACAAACCCTAAGACAGCTTGGGATAAATATCCAGCTTTCCTTCCCATGGGAGGAACAACCCTGAAGGACATTTCAGAGGCTGATGCTGGGCTCGTCCACAGCTGTCCATGGATGGACACCTACATCAGTGCGCCCTTTAGTGGGCTTCCTGCCTTCTCTGTCTCACCTTCCCCTTTTCCTCTCTCAGGCTTTGTAGCACGACCCCCTCACCCTTCTGGGTAGGTTTTCTTTAGGGAAAAAAAAAAATATATATATATATATATATGTATACATATATATATATATAGCCCAATGTGGGGCTCGAACTCACAATCCCAAGATCAAGAATCACATGATCCAGCAACTGAGCCAGCCAGGGGCCCCCTGAGTAACCTGAATTCAATTCTGGGTCAACCCTTGGGGGATCCAAAACTAAGACATTAGGGGCCAACTGGTACTTGCTGACACAGAATGAGAAACCAACAGGAGCTCCTAAGGGACAGAAGGCAGTGATTTCTTTTCCTGGGGTAGGGGACAGTCAGAACCCCATCCTCCTGTAACAAGCGGAACACGAAGTAGAAGGTGTGCAATCACAGTGCCTGACACCGAACAGGGAGCAGACCCACATGCTGCTCTCCACCGCGCCCCCTTCTGGGAATACACGCAGCTGCTTTTGTCTTACCCACTGGTCTGCCTCCTGGCTCAGGAGCCACCAGAGAGGACACCCTTAGCCCCGAGCAGGTGGGACCCTGATTCCGTGAGGCAAGGGCATGCTCCGCCCATTGTCTTTCACATTATGATTCTCACTCAGAATACCAGTGGGGCTCTAGGGGGCCAATGGGGTGTGGAAAATCCCTAAACAGTGTCTTACATGTAAGTACACTACAACACAAGACTTTTTAAAGAAAACCCAGAAGTTTGGGTTGCATGGAGGGCTCAGTCGGAGAGTGTCTGCCTTCAGCTCAGGTCATGATGCTATGGTTCTGGGATGCAGTCCCATGTTGGGCTTCCTGTTCGTCGGGGAGCCAGCTTCCCCTTTTGCCTGCTGCTCCCTCTGCGTGTGCACTCACGTACTCTCTCTCTCTCTGACAAATAAATAAATGAATAAATAAATAAATGTATAAAATCTTAGGGAGGGAGGAAGGAAGGAAGGAAACAGGGAAGCTCAGACCTGTGCAAAATATTTTTCTTCTAAGTCCCGGGCCTTCACCTCTTTAGAAATAGCCATTTCCCCACTACTTTATCATGAAATGAAAGATCCTGGTAGGAGATATTTTTGGGATGAAATCCGTCCATCTAACAGCTTTCACTTACTCCTTTCGTGCTCCTTCACCGAACTCTGAATCAGGTCCACTCCACTCTGACCTTCAGAACCTCTTCAGCCTATGTCTACTCCGGCAAGTGACTCTGGCATCTGCCAGAAACCTGGGGCTGCAGAGTGAAATGAAGGCTGCTCTTGGGACTGCTCTAGAGGGAAGGACTATGGGAGGCATTGTCCTTCCCACCTCCAGGGTGGTGTGTGTGTGTCTGTACTGGGTGTGTATTGCATGTGTGTACTGTGGTGTGTGTGTGTAGGTTTTGTGTAGTGTGCATATATGATGTCTGTGTCTGTGCACATCTGTGTGATGTGTGTGAGTGTGTAGTGTGTTTACGTGGCATGTGTATCTGTGTGTGGTATATGTGAGTGTGTGGGTCTGTGTCTGTGTGGGGTGTGTGCTGCATGTGTGTATTGTGGTGTGAGTGTACATTTTGTGTGTTGTATATATATGATGTGTGTGTCTGTGTATGTCTGATGTGTGTGTGTTTATGTGATGTGTGTGTGTGTGGTGTGTGTATATGTAATAAGCTTCAGTGAGTCCAGAAGTCTGGGCAGCCAGATCTGTTGTTAGCAGGAACTGTGCTTAGGAGGGGTCAACTTGAACACACTTGGAGACCAGGGACAGGTGGGACATTTCATTTACTGTTCCTACCTTCTCACCTTGGGGCCCACCCAGGGTCCCCCTCTTACAAGAACCAGGAATCCTCTCTGGCTGGGTGGCCCGTCACCTTCTTCCCTTGTCCTTCACCCTCCCGGTCCTGAGTCCTGGTTCCAGCCACTCCCGCTCCTTGGGGGTCAGGATGCAAGTCCCGTCAGTGTCTAAGTCCAGCCTGTACCTCGGCATTCCCTGGGATGCTCATCACATACATGGTGCCACATCGCAGAACCGACGGTTCCGCTCCACGGACACGGGCCTCCTCTTGGTTACTCATCCCTTAGCTGTGCTAAGGTGATCATCCTCCAATCCTGTGTCACGCACACGTGTCTGTACAAATATATTAACAAACTTGGGCTCCCAGCTGCACAGAACCGAATGTGGGTCTCTGTCCCACACTGGCCTCCCAGGATGGCACCTGCTCTTGAGAAGTGGCACGTGCCATGTGGAGGTCGTGGCCCTCAGTGCGCCACTCTGATAGGTCACCTGAATCCTGGTGGTCTCGAGGAAGCCTCAGCTCCCATCCTGGAATGAAATGGTGCCATCATCCTTTTCTGAGAGGACTGTCCTTCCTTCCAGCATGAGGCACAAAATTCCCTTGACCTAGGCATGCCCTGGGCCTCACATCCAAACAAAGGTCCTAGGAAGCAGCTGTCTTTTAATCTCTAGCTGCTGCATGAGTTGTGTTCCTATCTGAGTGACCAGAAGTCCCCTCTCTCTCCTCTTCATAGTGGGGTCTCCAAACCTTGACTTGCCGGTGGTGATAAAGGTCCAGGGTCAATGCCTTCTCTAGATGCCTGGAGCCATCTGAGGTGGCATCACTACCACTGGTTCTCCATATAGGTACAGTTTGCAGAAAATGGTCAGCTTGGCTACAAGCCAAGCAAACAGGTAGAAAGTTGCATCTGTCTAAACATGGCTGTCTTAGAAAGCTTTCTGCTCAGTAGATTTTCTTTGATTTGCTCTTCACTCCATCCTCTGACTACATTCCTCCTGAGTGGAGGAATGTATGGACACATTAAAGGAACTGTCAGTTTGATGAGGTATCTGGCTGCCTTTGTCTTGATACCCAAATCTGGTGTTACAGGAGTTGCCATTCCCTCTCTGAGAACAAGGGTTCCAGCCTTGTTTGAGATTTCCCAACTTTGTTTTAAGGGGCCTTACAGAAAACTCTCTGTGCCCCAAATCCCTTCCAGGAATATTTCTGGAAATCAAACAACTGAAGTCAGTGAGAATATATCAACTAAAAAACTCCACTGGCCCTTTCTTCATTTCTTCTGCCAACCATCCTTGATATGTCTGGAAAGTGTAGGCTATTCTGGAGGAATCATTGAAACGACATGTCATCTCACTGCACTGGCATTTATGAAATCAGCAATGACCTTTCTGAGTCTAGAGCCTTTGCTTCAAAATGGCTTGACTCCGATCTGGGGTACAGTAACTACCCCAGTGTATGGACATGGAAAACCTGACTGTTAGCAGGCTCTGGTCCCAACTTGGGTGTGCAGGAAATATGGCTACTTTATTCTCTAGCTCCATAGCAATTTCTGTTTGACCCTCGGTTCCACCGGAGTGAAGAAAGCAATGTCTACTTACCTACTTTCCCCCGTATAGTGTGTATGTCATTGGGGAATTACATGTTACTGAGCCTTCTGGTGGGGTGGAGGACAGGGCTGTCTAGATTCTGGCTATCGGCTCCTTCAGGCATGTCCTTGGACACTGAACTGCACACAGCTGAGAATGGGCGTTGCGAGGAGCTGGCCTGATGGTCACAGCTGGGCCTGAGTGTTCTGTTAAACATGATTTCCCTGAGCATCAATGTTATACACGAGTCACTCTGTGACCAGCTGACCTGCCCGCTCCATAATCATATCTGAACACAGAAAAAACATGGCCATTGTCTAAACCACAAAAATGAGCAAACATCCCCGTGATGGCTGATAGGGCTGACCACTGCCCCTTTGCCAGCTTGAGTCTGGCTTCACTCCCTCCTCCTTCTGCAGAGACATGGAATTGCCCTGCCTCTTGAGAGCATCCAATCTGAATCAAAGTCCCACTTCCTAGAGCCCTCAAGCCCAGATTCCAAAATCAATCCTTTTCTAACACTTCTTCCTGACATGCCCCATGGTTCCCCTTTATGGTAACATGTGCCCATAAACCCAATAATATTCAACTACAAGCTTGTGGCTGATGGTTTGGTGGGGGTGCACTGACGCTGCTGAGATCCACATGTTTACCTACCTGGCTCCCTCAAGGACACTCAGCATCACATAGCAAGGCAGAAACATCCAAGACTGCCTAAGCTCTGTCTGTCCTGAACTCCCAGCCAACACTCAGTAGCTCAATGCCCTCAATGTCCACCCATGCTGCTGCAAATGGCAGGGTTTCCTTCTTTCTCTTGGCTGAACAATGTTCCAGGGTGCACATGCACATGCTGCATCTTCCTTATCCATTCATCTCTTGATAGACACTTAGGTTGTTTCTTGCTATTGCAAATCACGCTGCAGTGGACATGGGTGTGCAGATATCTCTTTGAACTCCTGTGAGAAAGCCTGACTTTCTCAAGAGATGCTGATATCTCTAAATGGTTTAGAAATGATGTCCAAAAAACACAGTCCCTTGGGTGTGCAGATATTCTGCCCTCAGGTTTTGAAAGAGAAGGGGAAAAAAATCGTAAGAACATTTAAAATGTCTTTTAAGAGATAGCAGTGGGACAGAAAATATAATGAGAGGGAATTAGCTGTGGGCATATAAATATTTGTGACTTAAAGTATGAGTCAGATTGCTGGAATCACATGCTAGAGAAAGATGGGGAGATATCACAAGCCAGGGAATTCTGTTGTGTGCCCAAACAAAAGGACACTTTGCTTGAGTTCTGTGGGTTGTAAATGATGTGTTGGGAGCATTTACTAGCATTCTAGATGTTCAGCAAAAAAGAGTGTCCTGTGATTTTGTGCAGCTATGTAGAGCTCGAAGGGGGCAGGGATGGGAGCATGGTGATATGGTCATGGGGAAAATGGCATAGATGTTGGCTGGGAGAGGTTTAAATTGTCATCTTAGTGAGAAAGGGGAGTGAGGCGTTTATTCATACAACGTTTTTAGATCAGCTGTGAAAGAGATTAATGATTGTTCAAGCTCTTTTCCCTGACATCCACCACCGGCTAAGGATCTCATTAGGAAAAGCCTAGGCATTTGAGAATTGGGTCTTCTAAGGGCTCTTCTTTCATCTGGTGCTTCTCTGTCTCTCTGAACTCCAAGGTAACAAAGTAAGTGAAAGTGCGTCTCCCCCTGACCAAATCCCAGTGCCTCATGGAAGCATGTGTTAGGCTCTAGAAAAGTGTCCATTTTTTTTTCTCTGTTTGCCTGAAACACACTGCATTTATTCTTGCTGTCCTACTGGGAATTCTCAGTGTTTAACAAAGACTCAGGGAACATTTATCACAGTTTTTGAAAACCCAACTATGTTTTTGCAAAATAAGTTTAAATGAGTCATAATTCATGTGGTAGTCTTTGTAATTGGCCCCTGGCCATGAGATCAATCTCTCTGGCTAGAAAAATAAACATTTCAGCTGCCATCATCAGGGGGCAGGAAGCCATTAGCCTGTCACAGTGTCCTAGTTCATCAACATCGGCTTGAAATTAATGGTAAATTGCACTGAAATACCAACAGGAATGCTTATGTCATGTTCAGTAGTTCCTCGAGCACCCCAAAGCCTATGCAGCTTTATCTGCTGATGTGACGTTGAAGTCCACAGTTGGCTGATGCATTTCTAAGGGCAAGTCTCAGCTCCCTCAGCTAATAGCACCAGAGGAAAGTCCAAAGGGACCATGCCCAGAGCATTTTGACCGGAAACCTCCCTTCATCCGATCCCTTCTGTGGTCTTACACACCCTCCATGTCCGAATATACTAGAACTCTCAGCTAGCCTCAAAGCCCACCTGTGATCTCACCTTGCAGAAGGCTCACCTGTCACCTGCCATGTAAGGACACGTAGAAATCCCGACCACTGGGAAGATGAGTCCCTGCATGTCATCAAAGACAGTGCCGAACAGCACAGCAGCACTGACACGAATTCTGACATTCAAATAACTCCTTTCTAGACTTGCGGACTCCTGCGTAAGTTACTCAAGCTGGAATTTTCTCTTGGTTCTGTGGCCCCAGTTTCCCTGGTGCCCAAATGCAGGAGCGATCTGACTGCCAGGTAAATCCAGTTCTGGCAGGTGACACAGCAGGTGGCAAGGCCTTTTTTAATACTTCAGTAAACAGGTCCCTCAGGGTGGGTTTGAAGCCAGTTTTCATTTCACAGTGAATACAAGTCCACATAACTGCCCCTCTTCTTTTTTTTTAAGTACTTATTATTTTTCCCAATGTGAATATCATGGGAGATTAACATTGAAAATGTATGTATATTGAAAAGAAATTAACCCCTTACCACCCTACTGAGCAGAGATAATCATGGTTAACAGTTTGGGGGGGGGGTTGTACAATACTTTTTCAGTGTGGTTTTTGGGATCATTATTTTGCCCATATTCTAGAGACAGGATCACAGAGCCTGGGTATGTTCCCCCATTATGCTCCTGCTGGTGTCTCCTTGACTGTGGATTTTAACTCACCAAGGCTTGGCTTTTAATCAGTAAAGTGGGGATAAAAATGCTATCTTAAAATCTCTTTAAGAAGATGGAAACTCGGGGGGCACCTGGGTGGCTCAGTGGGTTGGAGCCACTGCCTTCGGCTCAGGTCAGGGTCCTGGGATCGAGCCCCGCATCGGGCTCTCTGCTCTGCGGACAGCCTGCTTCCTCCTCTCTCTCTCTGCCTGCTTGTGATCTCTGTCTGTCAAGTAAATAAATAAAATCTTTAAAAAAAAAAAGAAGAAGATGGAAACTCGGGACGCCTGGGTGGCTCAGTTGGTTAAGCAGCTGCCTTCGGCTCAGGTCATGATCCCAACGTCCTGGGATCGAGTCCCACATCGGGCTCCTTGCTCAGCAGGGAGCCTGCTTCTCCCTCTGCCTCTGCCTGCCACTCTGTCTGCCTGTGCTCGCTCCCGCTCTCTCTGACAAATAAATAAATAAAATCTTAAAAAAAAAAAAAGAAGATGGAAACTCAAAAGATCATTATAAGAATTAAATATATATATTATATAATAACATAATTATGTATATATTGCACTTAACACAGAACACACTTGATCAAAGTGATTCTGACTATAAAAATACAGAGACTTTCCACTTGACATTCTCACATAGGCATTTTGTTATCATATGACACACTTAAATATTATTTTAACAGTTATAGGATATTCTGTATATATTTTGTTCTTAATTCATTTGATAAATATTTGTTGAATATCTAGCCATGCCCTGAGCTGGTAGTGAGGGTGAAAGATAAATAAGGAGTATTCTGTCTCAAAGAAGTTCCAGGCTCCGGGAAACAGGTAGTCACAGTGCATTATGGTTGAGAACCCTAGCTTTCTGCAGGAAATGAACATAATGTGCATATGGTGTTGGTTGTTTACTTTATTTCAATTTTTCCGTTATTAAAAAGATATGTCCATTGACAGATGAGTGGTTAAAGAAGATGTGGTATATACATACAATGGAATATTACTCAACCATAAAAAGATGGAATCTTACCATTTACATTGACATGGATAGAACTGGAAGGTATTATGCTGAGCGAAATAAGTTAATCAGAGAAAGACAATTATCATATGGTTTCATTCATATGTGGAATGTAAGAAATGGCACAGAGATCATAGGGGAGGAGGGAAAACTGAATGGGAAATCAGAGAGGGAGACAAATAATGAGAGACTTTTAACTATAGGAAACAAACTTAAGGTTGCTGGAAATGTGGTGAGTAGGGGGGTGGGGTAACTGGGTGATGGGCATTAAGGAGGGCACATGATGTGATGAGCACTGCCTGTTATATGCAATTGATGAGTCACTGACCTCTACATCTGAAACTAATGATGGTTAATCATTAATTAATTGATGGCTATTCTCTGGCTAATTGAATTGAAATAAAACAGATAATAAAAAATAATTTAAAACTTTTTTTAAAAAGACCATTAAACATCATTAAAATTAACATTTGGGGCATAAATACTTTCTGTAATGTTGATTTTTCTTCTTGATGATAATTTATCCAAAGTGGAAATGATTGCTTGTCATTTTCTGAGGCCATGTGTAAGGGCTTGATGGTGCTTTGCACGGCATCACGCAACAACAACAGCAAAAAAACGATTCCGAAAACAATCTCAATGTTGTTTAATTTCTTTGATTACCCGGCACCTTGTGACTCTCTTTCCATATTTGCTCATCATTTCTACTTCCCTTTTTGTAAGTTATCTATTAACATTATTAGCATGCTTACCTCTGGGGTTTCCACTGTTCTTACTGATATTTATGAACTCAGAGTGTATGAAAATGTTATCTCTTTGATTCTTACACTTCTTGCATGTATTGCTCCCTAATTTGTTGTCTGTTTTTTAATTTTAATAACTCATGCTTTTCTGGAATGCATCAGGATAATAGTAACAGCAATAAAAGCATATATATTAGACCCACCTCTCCCACTAATCCAGGACCGTCTGAGTATTGGGTGCAGCCTTCTGTTCAGGCTGCTGTGTGGGTTCTGGACTCTTGGGTCCTACAAATGGGAAAAAGATTCCATCCTCCCTGTGGATGCTCTGTATGGTATTATGTGGCCTATTTAGTCTGAAGAGAGGACCAGACATCTGTATTTTGAGAAAGCTCTGAAGATGCCCCATTCTTAATCAAGAACTTACTGGGCTAGAGCTTGAAGCTGAACAGAATATGAGAAAATTCAACACAGATAATGTCAGATCCTGCGTTGAACAAGAAACACAATAGTACAGCAAAGATATGGCGTCCGTGACTTGGCTGCTGCTACATGGAAATGCCATTGGTGTTTTGGCTGAGAGGAAGCTCAAGAGGGGTTCGAAGAGCAATGTGGCTGCCAACACTAGTGATCTGATGTCAGGCTGATGGACAGTGCTGATGGCTCTACACAACAGACTTATTAACGCCTTAATTAATAACCACAGAGAGAAGCCTCCAGGTGCCCAATTTTGGCTTAATAGAAGGAAAAAAACAGACATTTCTTTGCAATCTGAGCCAACAGAAGATGGAATGAGTTCCCATTATTGAAGGTGCTCAACTGGAAGTTGCTGGACACTTGGAATGATGACATCACTTGGAATGATGACATCACTTAGAATGATGACATCACTTGGAATGCTAAGACCATGGGACACACCAGGATGAATCTTGAGCCAGTTCATCTACTTCTTACAACCTTACTGACCCCACTGCAAAAGGAAATGAGTGTGGCTGAAGAAACTTTCTTTGTTTTCTTATGTAGGAGTCATTAACTAATCCTTCCATAATACATTCTAGTGTCAAACTCATTGAGCTAGAGTTTGCAAAAACTTGTCTTAATCATCTTTTGGGAGAAACAAAATGACAGTTACTCATTGGCAGTTCCCTTTACCCCTGGTCTCTGCCACGGCTCCTACTCCACAGTCCATCCAAAGCCCTCCATCGATCTCATGTGCAAACCTAGTCCTTCCCATCCTCATGGGGTTCTTTCAAGGCCTATAAAATCCAGAGGAAGCCACTTGACTATGTTATACAGATTGCCATTAACTGTGGCCTAAATGCTTATGAAATCTGGGATAGACCAATCAGCAACTTGGAAGGCTCCATGCACTCCAACCGTGTGTTGGTGAATGGGCCCCAGAGAAATGGCCAAAGAACTCACCTCGCTGACAGAAACTCTAAAGGTTCTTTGGAAATAGTGAGACAGGGAAACTGAAGGATTCCTTATAAATCACCTTTTTACTCCTTTTCCTGCTTCTATTCTTGCTAGGACCTACACCCCCACTTTACACATGCCTTGTAATGTAATAGTGCATGTCCTCCTTGCAGAGGACAAAGACTTAATGATTTCTCTAGAATAAGAAACATCTAAGGAGGGCCAGGTGAGCACAACTGGAGGAAGCCATCCTATGTGTATCCCAGGCCACCAGTGTTAGACATCTTGATGTTAGACATCTAGCTCCAAGGAATAACACCTGAGACCTTGCCTTTTGTTCTAACAGATTCCTGGATGCCTGAGAAGACACATACACCAGGTCACAATCCTCAACAAAGACCTCTAGACCCCAAGAAAGGTGAGAGTCCTACCTTTCTTTTCTGAGTCTCCTGGACACTGTCTGCATTTACACTCTTTCTCTACCCTCAGTAAACTCTGCCTTCACCTCCTACTGGCTCTCATTTATTTTTGTCCTGCACACAGGCAGGGACCCCTTGGATGGTCCTGTAGGAGGCCCTCTGCATCCTTAGACCAGCCTGCCAACATCAGGAGTGCTTCTCCAGGATGGAGTGACTCTTTCAGCACAGTCACCAGATGCTGGGAAAATGGCTGTGGACCTCCATAGCATTTTTATACCTGTCACGGGCAAGAGGGGCAGGGAAATTCTGAATGCTTCAGAAAAGCCAACAAAGATGATCTCCATGTAGGGCTAAGAGTCTGGTTTACTAAGTACTTGGACTTTAGCAATTCCTAAAGGAATGATATTTCACTGAGGTAATGGGTACCTCGGGTGGATTTTTTTAAACTATTTTTTAAATTTAATTTCTTTTCAGTGTAACAGAATTCATTGTTTATGCACCACACCCAGTGCTCCATGCAATATGTGCCCTCCATAATACTCACCACCTGGCTCCCCCAACTTCCCACCCCCGCCCCTTCAAAACCCTCAGATTGTTTTATAGAGTCCATAGTCTCTCATGGTTCATCTCCTCTTCCAATTTCCCTCAATTCCCTTCTCCTCTCCATCTCCCTATGTCCTCCATGTTATTTGTTATGCTCCACAAATAAGTGAAACCATATGATAATTGACTCTCTCTGCTTGACTTATTTCACTCAGCATAATCTCTTCCAGTCCCATCCATGTTGACACAAAAGTTGGGTATTCATCCTTTCTGATAGAGGCATAATACTCCATAGTGTATATGGACCACATCTTCCTTATCCATTTGTCTGTTGAAGGGCATCTTGGTTCTTTCCACAGTTTGGCGACCGTGGCCATTGCTGCTATGAACATTGGGGTACAGATGGCCCTTCTTTTCACTACATCTGTATATTTGGGGTAAATACCCAGTAGTGCAATTACAGGGTCATAGGGAAGCTCTATTTTTAATTTCTTAAGGAATCTCCACACTGTTCTCCAAAGTGGCTGCACCAACTTGCATTCCCACCAACAGAGTAAGAGGGTTCCCCTTTCTCCACATCCTCTCCAACACACATTGTTTCCTGTCTTGCTAATTTTGGCCATTCTAACTGGTGTAAGGTGGTATCTCAATGTGGTTTTATTTTGAATCTCCCTGATGGCTAGTGATGATGAACATTTTTTCATGTGTCTGATAGCCATTTGTATGTCTTAATTGGAGAAGTGTCTGTTCATGTCTTCTGCCCATTTTTGACATGATTATCTGTTTTATGTGTGTTGAGTTTGAGAAGTTCTTTATAGATCCTCGATATTAGCCTTTTGTCTGTACTGTCATTTGCAAATATCTTCTCCCATTCCGTGGGTTGCCTCTTTGTTTTGTTGACTGTTTCCTTTGCTGTGCAGAAGCTTTTGATCTTGATGAAGTCCCAAAAATTCATTTTTACTTTTGTTTCCTTTGCCTTTGGAGACATATCTTGAAAAAAGTTGCTGTGGCTGATATCGAAAAGGTTACTGCCTATGTTCTCCTCTAGGATTCTGATGGATTCCTGTCTCACGTTGAGGTCTTTTATCCATTTTGAGTTTATCTTTGTGTACAGTGTAAGAGAATGGTTGAGTTTCATTCATCTACATATAGCTGTCCAATTTTCCCAGCACCATTTATTTAAGAGACTGTCTTTTTTCCACTGTATATTTTCCCCTGCTTTGTCAAAGATTATTTGACCATAGAGTTGAGGGTCCATACCTGGGCTCTCTACTCTGTTCCACTGGTCTATGTGTCTGTTTTTATGCCAGTACCACGCTGTCTTGGTCGTCACAGCTTTGTAGTAAAGCTTGAAATCAGGTAACATGATGCCGCCAGTTTTGTTTTTCTTTTTCAACATTTCCTTAGCAATTCAGGGGCTCTTCTGATTCCATACAAATTTTAGGATTATTTGCTCCAGCTCTTTGAAAAATACCGGTGGAATTTTGATCGGAATGGCATTAAAAGTATAGATTGCTCTAGGCAATATAGACATTTTAACAGTGTTTTTTCTTTCAATCCAAGAGCATGGAATGGTCTTCCATCTTTTTGTGTCTTCTTCGATTTCTTTCATGAGTGTTCTGTAGTTCCTCAAGTACAGATTCTTTACCTCTTTGGTTAGGTTTATTCCCAGGTATCTTACGGTTCTTGGTGCTACAGTAAATGGAATCGATTCTCTAATTTCCCTTTCTGTATTTTCATTGTTAGTGTATAAGAAAGCAACTGATTTCTGTACATTGACTTTGTATCCTGCCACATTACTGAATTGCTGTACGAGTTCTAGTAGTTTGGAGGTGGAGTCTTTTGGGTTTTCCATATAAAGTATCATGTCATCTGCAAAGAGAGAGAGTTTGACTTCATCATTGCCAATTTGGATACCTTTTACTTTCTTTGTTGTCTGATTGCTGTTGCTAGGACTCCTAATACAATGTTGAACAAGAGTGGTGAGAGTGGGCACCCTTGTCGTGTTCCTGATCTCAACGGGAAGGCTATGAGCTTTTTCCCATTGAGGATGATATTTGCTGAGGATTTTTCATAGATAGACTTTATGAAGTTCAGGAATGTTCTCTCTATCCCTATACTTTGAAGCATTTTAATCAGGAACGGATGCTGGGTTTTGTCAAATGCTTTTTCTGCATCAACTGAGAGGACCATGTGGTTCTTCTCTCTTCTCTTATTGATTTGTTCTATCACATGATTGATTTGAATGTTGAACCATCCTTGCAACTGAGGGATGAATCCCACCTGGTCATGGTGGATAATCTTTTTAATGTGCTGTTGGATCCTATTTGCTAGGATCTTGTTGAGAATCTTAGCATCCATATTCATCAGTGATATTGGTCTGAAACTCTCCTTTTTGGTGGGGTCTTTGCCTGGTTTGGGGATCAGGGTAATGCTGACTTCATAAAAAGAGTCTGGAAGTTGTCCTTCTGCTTCAATTTTTTAAAACAGCTTCAGGAGAATAGGTGTTATTTCTTCTTTGAAAGTTTGGTAGAATTCCCCAGGGAATTTGTAAGGTCCTGGGCTCTTGTTTTTTGGGAGGTTTTTGATCATTGCTTCAATCTCATTACTATATATCAGTCTATTCAGGTTGTCAATTTCTTCCTGGTTCAATTTTGGAAGTTTGTAGTTTTCCAGGAATGTATCCATTTCATCTAGGTTGCTTAACTTATTGGCATATAACTCTTGATAATAGCTTCTGATGATTGGTTCTATTTCCTTGGTGTTAGTTGTGATCTCTTCTTTTTCATTCATAATTTTATTAATTTGGGCCTTCTCTCTTTTCTTTGGATTAGTGTAGTTAATGGTTTATCGATCTTATTGACTCTTTCAAAAAAAAACAGCTTCTAGTTTCATTGATGCATTCTACTATATGTCTAGTTTCTATCTCATTGATCTCTGCTTTAATGTTGATTATTTCCCTTCTCGTGCATGGAGTTGGCTTAATTTGTTGTTGATTCTCCAGTTCTTTAAGGTGTAGAGGCAGCTGGTGTATTCCGGATTTTTCAATTTTTTTGAGGGAGGCTTGGATGGCTATGTATTTCCCCCTTGGGACCACCTTTGCTGTGTCCCATAGGTTTTGGGCTGAAGTGTCTTCATTCTCATTGGTTTCCATGAATTGTTTAAGTTCTTCTTTGATCTCCTGGTTGATCCAAGCATTCTTTTTTTTTTTTAAAGATTGTATTTATTTATTTGACAGACAGAGATCACAGGTAGGCAGAGAGGCAGGCAGAGAGGGGAAGAGAAGCAGGTTCCATGCTGAGCAGAGAGCCTGATGTGGGACTTGATCCCAGGACCCTGGGATCATGACCTGAGCCAAAGGCAGAGGCTTTAACCTACTGAGCCACCCAGGCGCCCCTGATCCAAGCATTCTTAAGCAAGGTGGTCTTTAGCTTCCAGGTGTTTGAGTTCCTTCCAAACTTTTCCTTGTGATTGAGCTCCATTTTCAAAGCATTGTGATCTGAGAATATGCAGGGAATAATCTCAATCTTTTGGTATTGGTTGAGCCCTGATTTGTGACCAAGTATGTGGTCTATTCTGGAGAAGGTTCCATGTGTACTTGAGAAGAATAAGCATTCTGTAGTTTTAGGGTGGAATGTTCTGTATCTATCTATGAGGTCCATCTGGTCCAATGTGTCATTCAATGCTCTTGCTTCTTTATTGATTTTCTGCTTGGATGATCTGTCTGTTACTGAGAGTGGCATGTTAAGATCTCCTACTATTAATGTATTCATATCAATATGACTCTTTATCTTGATTAACAGTTTTCTTATGTAATTAGCTGCTCCCATATTGGGGGCATAAATATTTACAATTGTTAGATCTTTTTGGTGGATAGTCCCTTTAAGAATTATGTAGTGTCCTTCTGTATCTCTGACTACAGTCTGTAGTTTAAAATCTAATTTATCTGATATGAGAATCGCTACCCCGGCCTTCTTTTGAGGCCCATTGGCATGAAAGATGCTTCTCCATCCCTTCACTTTCAATCTGGGTGTATCCTTAGGTTCAAAATGGGTCTCTTGTAGACAATATATGGATGAGTCCTGTCAGTTTATCCAATCTGCAACCCTGTGTCGTTTTATGGGCACATTTAGGCCATTCATATTGAGAGTGATTATTGAGAGAAATGTTTTTATTGACATTGTGTTACCTTTGAAGTCTTTCTTTTTGTAGATTGTCTCCATATATTTCTATTCAATGATATTCTTAGGATTTTTCCTCTTTTATAGAACCCCCCTTAATATTTCCTATAGTGTCGGCTGGTGGTCACATACTCTTTTAAACCTTGCTGGTCTTGGAAACTCTTTTTTGTTGTTGTTGTTGTTGTTGTTGTTGTTGAGTGCCTATTTTTTTTAATTTTTTTTATTTTTATTTAAACATATAATGTAACCCCACCACCCTCTCCCAACACCCCTCTCCCCACCCCCCTCAGTTTGTTTTATGACATTAAGAGTCTCTTTTGGTTTGTCTCCCTCCCAATCCCATCTTGTTTCATTTATTCTTTTCCTACCCCCTTAACCCCCACCCCCATTGCATCATATTGGAAACTCTTTATCTCTCCATCCATTTTGAATGTCAGTCTTGCTGGATAAAGTATTCTTGGCTGCATGTTCTTCTTATTTAATGCCCTGAATACGTCTTGCCAGCCCTTTCTGGCTTGCCAGGTTTCTATGGACAGGCCTGACATTATTCTGATGGGCTTTCCTCTTGTATGTAAGGAACTTCTTTGTCCTAGCTGCTTTCAAGAGGTCCTATCTACAATTATGATTCATCATTCTCACTATCAGGTGTCTTGAGGTCTTTCTAGATTCTATAATCTTGAGGGAAGACCGTTCTGCCTCTAGTACATGAATGCTAATTCCATTCGGGAGATTGGGAAATTTTTCATGGAAAATTGTTCAACTATATCTTCTAGTCTTCTTTCTTTCCCCTTCCCCTCAGGTATTCCAATAATTCTGACATTGGAACGTTTCATGGCATCATTTATTTCCATAATTCTGTTTTTGTGGCTTCTAAGCTGTTTGTTCCAGGCTTCCTCCTGATCCATTCTCTCTATCTGTTTGCCCTCCAGATCACTAATTCTATCTTCTGTCTTAGTTACCCTAGCTTTTAAAGAATTTAGATTAGATTGGAACTCATGGAGAACATTGTGAACATCATCCCTGATGACTTTCACGTCTGCCCTAATCAATTCCATTTTGTCATCCATGGCTTTCTCCAACCTAGCTATTGCCTGGGTAATTGTTAGCCTGAATTCCCTTTCTGACATATTGTCTATGTCCATAGCCATTAGCTCTGTTGCAGAAGGCCCAGCCTCTGAATTTTTCTTCTGTTGGGCATTCCTCCTCCTAGTCATTGTGTTGAGAAATGGCTGAATGGATGTAGCTGAATGTATTGACCATGATGCAGGCAAGGTGCACCCTGGAACGCTTCTGAGCAATCAAGAGTCCCCACCCAAATGAAAGAAAAAAGAAAGAAAGAGAGAGAGAAAGAGAGATAGGAAAAAAGAGAAAGATAAATAAAAGAGAAGGCCCAGTCCAAATGGGCCCCAAGGTAAGATTTATGAAGTATACAAACAAAAACAGACAAACAAAAAGACTGATAAAAGTAGATGACAAGAGAAAAAAAATAAATATATAAAAACAAAACAAAACAAAAGAACCTCGTCAAAAAGAACCCCAAGTATAAGATTTATATACTACCAGGACAAACACAAATACACAGAAACACTGGCAGAAGAAAAAGGTGGGAGAGTGGTTATAAATTCTCAGTGTGGGAGAGGAAGGTTATTTTGATTCTTCCTGGATGTATCTTGATATCTTTGTTAAGGGACTCAACTTTCCTAAGATAAAGGGGGATTAAAAACGGGTTTACCTATGGCGATAGCATTGATTGGGGGAAGGGGATTACTTTGAAGTTTAACTCTATATGAATATTAAAAAATAAAGATAAAAAATAGAAGAAACTAAACTAAACTAAAATTTAAAATTTTAAAAATAGAAAAGCAAAAGAAAAACACAGGTATATGTATCAAAAATTTCAGGTTAAAGGGTTATTATGGAATTTGATGTACTGGACATCTCACTGTGATGGTAAATAGGTTAACAAATTATCTATAAAAAAATGAACCAGGGGCGCCTGGGTGGCTCAGTGGGTTAAGCCTCTGCCTTAGGTCATGCTCAGGTCATGATCTCAGGGTCTTGGGATCGAGCCCAACATCAGGCTCTCTGCTCAGCTGCGAGCCTGCTTCCTCCTCTCTCTCTGCCTGCCTCTCTGCCTACTTGTGATCTCTCTCTGTCAAATAAATAAATAAAATATTTTTAAAAAATGAACCAGAATAGTGGGAACGAATTAAAAATAAAAGTTGTATCTATGAAGTAGTGGTGGTTGTTCTCTTGTCTTTCTTTCTTTCTTTTTTTGTTGGCTTTCTGGGGGAGGGGTCTGCAGCGAGGTTTTTCAGACACTGTTCCCTGAGTTAAGTCCTCCTGCCCCCATCAAGGGGGTGGGCTCTGAGGAAACCGGTTTTTCAGGCTTTAGTTCTCTGGAGGTTTTTTTTGTTTGTTCCTTTGTTTTCTCTCGCCTTGGCAGCTTTTGATGGTTTTTGGAGGTTTAGTGGAAAGCAAACTGCCCCCAGACCTCCCTCTCAGAGAGAAGCCTCAGTCTGTTCCCCTATGGGTGCTCCAGAGCACATAAACTCCCCCTCAGCTGCTGGCAGAGCACGTTCCCAGTTTCGGCCTCTGGGGACACAGGAACTCCTGCTTGTACCCAAAGCCACGAGATAGCCCATAGACGAGGCTGTCTGGGCAGCTCCAGACTGCCAGAGAGGTCCCAAGCAGTGATAGTGCACTGAGATTTTCCTGCTGGCTGGGGCTGGGAGTGCTCAGACTCTCTGGGTCAGAAAGAGCACTGACTACTGTGACTACTGCCTGCCCGCACCTCTCTCAGGGAGGGGTGAGGGGCGCAACTCAGACTCTGGTAGCACAGCACACACTTGGAGAGTGCAAAAGGCTGTGGTTCTGCCTGCTGGTGAGGCTCCCTGCCCCTCAAAGGAGCTGCCACCCAGACGCTCTCAGGCGTGCTGGCGCTGGCGGCTCAGGGACCAAGACCTGGTTTCTTCTTTCTTCGCTGCATTCTCTCTGGCTCAGCGCCAGGGGTGGCTGTCCTGGGTCTGGGGACTTAAGCCCATGTCCCTAACTGCCCCGATTCCCACAATTTCCCCCCAGGATCCTTTGCTCTTTTTGAGTGCTTTCAATCAGACTGCAGGTTAATGCTGGTCCCCAGTCGCAGGGCACTCTCATATTGGGGTATCCCTTTTCAATGGGTCGCTTCTGATGGCTCCCTCCCCCTTATGCTTATCTTCCAATATCAGTCCGATGTTCCCACTCCACTTTACCTGCCCACTGGTGTCTTCTGCCCCCATAGAGATCCAGAAGTGTATAATTCTAATCTCAGGCTGATTTCATGGGTGATCAGAGTTCTTTGGTAGGTAATCAGCTCACTTTAGGGTACAGATTGAAATGGCACCTCCTCCTACTTCTCCGCCATCTTGTCTCACCCCTCAGGTGGATTTTTAATCAAGGAGATGTAAGGTCAGTTTCTGGTAGATTCAGGAAATTAGGGCTGAAGGAGTGACAAAGATAGACAGCTAGCTTTGGAGACATGAGGGGGCCCCTGGGAAAAGGAGTGGTGAGGGTAGTGATGTAGATGAGGAGGGGATGAGGAGGAGAATTCATATTTAATTATTTTTCCTCTAAGGAAAAAAACGCAAATAATCTGATGGGGGTAGAGAGGTTAAACACTGATTTCTGTTAAAAAAAAGTCTAAAATTTATTAAGTGTTTCCAAATACTGGGCATCTGTTGTAGTGGGTAGAATTGTACACCCCTCACCAAAAGGATATGTTTAAGCCTTAACTCCTGGTCCCTAAGAATGTCACCTTATTGGAAACAGGGTCTTTGCAGATGTGATCAAGTTGAGGTGAGGTCACACTGGATTGGGATGGGCTGTGATCCAATGAGCGTGTCCTTGTAAGAAGAGGGACATTTGGACTTGCGCACAGAGAAAATAAAGGAAGGAAGTCCATGTAGAGACAGAGGCAGAGACTGGAGATGCACCCACAAGACAAGGAGCATGCAGGATGGCCAGCAACCCCAGAACCTAGGAGAGAGGCATGGGACAAGTTCTCCCTCTGAGTTTCCAGAAGGAGCTTACTGACATTCTCATTTTGTACTTCTGGCCTCCAGGGCTGGGAGAGAATGAGTTTCCATTGTTTTAAGCCACCTGATGTGTGGCCATTTGCCTGACAGCCCTGGGAAATGAATATACCTGTGTGCGCATCACACGGTGACTATCTGGAATACCGGTGGTGGAGAACACAGAGGCAGATGAAGAAAAAATTCTGCCAAGCAACACTGAGGACCCAGCTAAGACAGGAGAGTAGAAGACATGATGGCATGAGTGGCCTTGGGGAGGCATTGTTTCATCTCAAACTGAGAAGCCAGATGTGTGGAATATTCTAGAGCTGGAGACTGGTGATATGGACTGGGAAAAAAGAGAGGGGAAAATAGGAACTGGCTGTGTAGACGTTGAGTGCGGTGCTGGGTTGTGGGGCCCAGGTTGTGAATGGGGAGGGGTGGGGCCTGGGGCTTTCCTAGGCAGGGAGGTGGTGGTGAGCAGGTGAAGATACAGTCAGTACAGGCGGTTCCTTTGTCTTGTGGCTCAGGAACGATCACTCCTCTGACTCCTTTACTCTTCCACTTAGTGTGACAGCCCAAAGCAGCAAAATATTCCCTCGTCCTCGAGTCCAGAGCTTTGGGGCTGCAGAGCTAGGGAAAGGGAGGCTGTGAGCAAGAAAATCCTTCCTGCAACAGAATGACTTGAATTTCCAATGAACAGCCAGAAGGTATCTGTGATGTGTGAGTTTTGTCTTTGTCTAAATGCCTTCTCCCTGATATGAAGCTTTAAGGGATAAAAGAGCCCCCTAAAGACATATAACTCCATTGTCCAAAATGGATTTCCTTTCCTGTGTGTGTCTGGCAATGAGAGAGAGGATTACACTGGCAATGAGAATAAAGAAAGCTGTTTATACCAGACTTAAATCATTGTTTGCCACTAAACATTTGTATTCCTGTGTTTTATATCACTAGGTATGTAATTGGGAAACATGCAAATTAGGCAAGATAATGAGCTGTAATTTCTTTTACTCTAAGGAGGGTATTCATAATGAAAAGGGATGGTTAAGTAGGATTTTAAGAGTTACTGGAGAATACAAAAGAATAAATTATATTTTTTAAGAAGAGAAACTTATCGCTTGCTTCAACTAGCACCTGCAACTGTGGGTCTTGACATTTCTGGGCATTCCTGCTCCCAGCCCATTCAAGAGAGTATAGAGAGACAAAGGTAGCAGGCTTCTTCCAGGGGGTGAAGAGAAAGGCATCTGGGTACATCATTAGCGGTATGCCTGGCCGTGGATGTACTGACAGTTTTTTCAAAGGAGGGAAGAAAAATTTTGCTCTTTATTAGCTTCCAATGAGATGGCTCCAAGCATGGATGTAGTAAATTATTGAAAGGGACTGCCCAGCTCAGAACTCGCCTCCCTGAACTGCAGAGTCAAAATAGAGGGCAAGTTTCCCAAGTGTGCATGCCACACAGGCCACAACCAGTGGGAGGCAGAGCCCTGGGGACGCACACCCCAGCCTGGACCCCAGCTCCCTCACCCACAGGGGACTAAGTCATGGCTCCTTCAGGAAGCTGAAATCCTTGTGGGTCATCAATGAGCATCTTCAGAGTTCCAGGGGCTTTATAGCCTGGAGGGGCTAGATTAGATATGGGGAGCCTGGATTTGGCCCCATGGGGAGGTAAGACTTGGAGAAATCATGCAGCCAGTTGGAGTTGCTGACAGAGCCTTGAGGGAGGGAGAGGAAGGGAAAAGGAGAGCCCTGGTTGCCTGGAGGCAGATAGGACAAGATAAAGGGGGAGAGGAAGAAGACCAGAAGGCTGGGAAGGTGTAATGTTGCTGAATGCCACTTGCCTCCCAAGGCCAGGTGTTCGTGTCTGGAGGGGATTATTTGTGCCATGAGTTAATGGGACAGATAGGAGCATCAACATTTAACAGAGGCATCAACATCAACAGGAGGCATCAACATTTAAGCCCCAGGATTACAGACTGTTTTCAGTCCCCACAGAACTCAACCTCAGGAGCCACCTGTCATGTGATTCCCCAGAACACAGGTCCTTGAAGGGTTGTCTGGGTGGGGGTGAGGGGGATTGGGGTGGAGGTTGCCGGGGAGAAATGGGCAAGTTTATAGAGCTGAGATGGCCCTGGATGGTGACTCAGAAGCAGAGCCAATTGGCTGGAAAGACTGCGGGAGCAGGTGTCTTTGTGTCTTTCTACACAGCACACACCTGCAGCCAACAATGCATCCCCTGCTGGGGCCAGCCATGGCCTCCTGCCTCCTACACAGCCGGCCCACCAGGCCCCTGGCACCTAGACTGGTAAGACTGGTCACTGTTGCCCAAATCCTAATGCCAGCCCCCTCTCTCCTAGCTGTAGTACTAAGTTCCTGACCCTGTGCCCTGCCCTGCCCAGCTGCAGGCATGTCAACAGTTAGGACTGGTTCAGCGATGCTGCTCTAAGAAGCAGTCCGCATGTGCAGGAAATCAGCACGGCGATGCTTCTCATCGGCAGGACATGCCGACTGGAAGGTCTGCTTATTATAGTGACTCAGGGACTCAGGCTAAGCCGCCCTCCTGGATGCTGCAGCTGCTTGTGCCAGAGCAGAAACTCATCCCGGAGAGTCTTACACCAGAAATTAGATGTATGTTCCAAAGGGGACACTCGCTCATCCCCTCTGTTTATAATTCAGTGGCCTGAACAAGGGCTCTGACGCCACCCAACCCCAGGGTCCAGGACATCCCATCATTTATTAGAAGGTCCTGGGACTAGGAGACAGACAGCACCCAGCTGCTAATGAGCAGCCCAGACTTGGCGCCACCTGTGTGATTGTCCAAGTAGTTTCCAGTTAAATTGAACATGTTTTTCCATCCCCATCCTCTTACTTCCAACACTGCTGAGTCACGCTCGGGATAAGTGATATGCAAGATAGACATGGCCCATCCCTCTGGGTGATGACAGGGCTGTGGACAGACTCAGGGCTGGAGAGAGAGTTAAGGACAGAACCACAGCTTTGTGAGTTCGAAGTGGGGTCTACATGGACTCTTCCGTTTTGTTTAAGGAAAGAAGCTTCCAGGACATTCTCTTCATAAAGAGATAGAAAGTCACTTTGGGACTCAGGTCAGTGCTCTTGGTCATGCCCATGTCCCTTTGCTAGAGGGACCCAGATGCCTCTTACTGGGCAAAGCTTCTGGGGAAAGTTGGGGAGGAAATATTTCCATAAGAGCAGTGTGTGTGTGTGTGTGTGTGTGTGTGTGTGTGTGTGTTAGGGAAGAAGAGTTCTGGCTTAAAAAGTCGGGGAGGTGGAAACCTCACACCTTTCTTCCCAAGAGGACACTTGGTGGGGAAATTCTGCCGGTGCTCTAGTGGAGTGGCCCAGTCCCCGGGCAGGCTCACTGGTGGAGAAAGGCCACCACGAAGACCTCATGAGAGGTGGGAAGTCTGGGCTGATTACGAGACTTCCCGCCAGGTCATAAGACAAGGCTTTTCAACCTGTGGTCCACAGAGCATCTGTATCAGCAGTCCTCATGGGAATGCTAGCAATGTTGTTTCGTCTTTATCCCTAATGCACTGAATCAGAAAACCCTAGAGGAGACCCCACGAGTCTGCATTTCTTAAATAACTAAGCCTCTCTTCTGCTTCTCAGGACCCTAAGGCCTGCACACCTCTGACCTGAGTCTTGGCAGCATAGAGCTTCTCTGACATGGCGCAAGGGGCGTGCCTGGTAAGCACTGTCAAGGAATAGGAAGGGGAAGCAAGAGCCACGAACGTGGAGGGTGAGCCTCGGTACTGTCGCTGTGCTACCGGGATCTGGACCAGCCCAAAGGAGCATCCATTAGATGTCCCGGCACTGGTGCTCAACAGCGACCCCTCCTGGTCTGGAAAGACATGACCGCACTATTGGTCTCCCTGGACGTTTTCTTTGGCGTGGTCTAACAATGGAAGTAAGGCTTTTGGAATAGATGGCATGCCCAGGATGGAGAAAATGTGCATCATTTGTGTGGGACTTGGTTTGGTCTTGTGAATTCGACAGTAAAAGGCTTGGTTTACAGGTGATGAGCTGATGAGGTGCAGCCCTGCACCAATTTGGAACAATAAGAGAAGCCAGTGTCAGTGTCTATATCTGAAGCAGGTAAAGCAGCTCATGCCAGGTACATCTAAATGATCTCTGTGCTTGGTAGGAGGTCTTCCATTGCTTGGCAATGACAAGTATCTGCTGACCTAGCTTCCAAGCTCCCTTCAGGTATAAACCTATCATGTGGTCTGAGGAGTCTACCTGTGGTGGAAATCTGTGAAACTAAGACCTAAATATGCTCCTGTTCCCAGTGGTAACACCAAGGTGCTTGGGATGGGGTGACTGCTTAGGCAGACTTTCTGCTTTCCTCCCACTGATAGAACAATATTGCTCTAGGCAGAGGTTGCTGTCTTCCCGCTGTACTAGACCCGAGTAACTTTGGAATTGGGGACCTCCCACTGCCACTACTTTGAGCTATCTTTATTTTTTGCTCTGTGCTCACTAAAAGGGCAAATTGAATATAATATCCAGCTCTGCAGTATTTTTAGCATCCCTGGGTCAATATTCCACTGTTCACTGGCTGATAAATCTCTTTTCCAGCTCTTTTCTTAACTATGAGAGAGATGATAATTAGAAGTTACATAACTCTTTTGCAAAGTGGATTTTCACATTAGACCAGCGCATTTTCTTTTGGAGAACTAAGTTTACTATTAGGGAAAAAGCAACGGCTCATTATGTTTCTTCAGTATCAAATATCTGAACATCAACGGAAATCTTGGGAAATGTCATGAGCTGATTTTAAAGTGTGATAGAGGTCAGATTAAAAAAAAAAAAAGAAAGCCTCTAAGAACACTGCCAAGAATACCTTAAAAAAAATTGACACCTCTCTCCAGAGGTTTAATAAAAGGATCAGGATGAATCATACTGATAAGGAGGTGGATGGTGAAACTTGGAGAGGATGGAAAAACAAGGTTACATGTTAATTGTATATCAGAAGCAGGACATTACAGAACATTAGTAATAGCTAAAAGTTAGGCAGAATCAGTCCATGAATTTTGACTTACTAGGCTTGGTAATGTCTTCATTCCCTTGTCCCAAGACCCAGCTTCTCTCCAGGGAAGATAGTCTTCAACTGACCTCAGTGCTCTCAAAGAGCCAAGAAAAAAAGTTATCTGAGCAGACAATCAAGTTGCTTTCAGTATGGAGCCCAGGGAGCTGCCTGACCACCTGGTCACCATGTCACTCTCAAATTCTGGCCATGTCATAAAGAACCACTGGGGAGAAATTAAAATGGATTTTTTTTATAATGATGTTTTGGTAATATAGTATCCTTGATTGACTTTAAGGGCTATCTCCAAATTATCTTAGGTTTAGTCAACTCATACCAACTCTACCTGGAAATAGATGAGAGCAAGTGTAACTCAAGGAGCATTAGCAAACCGATAGTGGGAAGAGAGTGTTTCTCAGAATATAAGGTGGGATTTTGTTCAAATGCAATTCAAGTGATTCAGCAGGTCCTGGGGAAGCCTGAGATCTGTATCCCTAACAGGTCCCCACGTGAC